>PVJC01002680.1:0-76919 GCA_004026665.1 Murina feae
ACACGCTATTTTCATTAGGATTATAATGGCCTTCAACAATAAATATTAAAAA
The DNA here is from genome assembly GCA_004026665.1 of Murina feae. NCBI lineage: Eukaryota > Metazoa > Chordata > Mammalia > Chiroptera > Vespertilionidae > Murina > Murina feae. Next base: position 53 of record PVJC01002680.1, read on the forward strand.
CCTGCCCAGTGAAAAGAGCAGCCTCCTCAGAGGCTTATGAGGATTAGAATTTTTAAGCAGGTCGCCCTTCTTTGTCACCCCTTTGTGTGCTCCCGGGCTGTGCTTTCAGCATCAATCAGATTTGGTGTTTTGCTCAAATCTGTTCACACTAATTGTCTGCCCATATTGCTGCGTGCTCCGGATAGAATGGTCAGGGGGAATAGCACCCCACTCCCTCCTTCTCCCACCCCTGGGGGATTCAGATTTCATGTGCTTGATCTTTGTTGGTGGCAGGATGAACATGCTTGCTCTACATCACAGCCTTCCTCCTTCATGTTCAACGACTGCCCTGCTGATGAGGAGCCTTCCTATTTGTTAGAGAGCCACCCACGGAAGACTCAGACCAGCAGAAGCCAGGAATCAGCTAGTTGGGGCTGGGAGCCTCTTTGTGTGTGGTGATTCAGCCGAGAGACTTGGGAAAGTTAATTATTTTCTCTATCAGCTGTGGTTCCACAGCTTTGTGGCATGAGAGGCTGATCCCTAGTTTGCTCGTCTGTAAAATGAAGATGATAACACCCACCCGTCGGGGCTGCTGGGAGAATTAAAGGAATCCTATGAAGTGTTTAGCACAAGGCTTAGAGCAGGGAGGCGCTGTCTGAACGTCAGTGTCTTCCCCTCCCTCCCTGGCTATAAGCCTGGATAGTAGGTGAAGCATTTATTATCCATGTTCCTAAATATCCCCAAAGACTTGTGGTTCCTGCACTAAAAACCACATTGACTATTCCAGGCTAATTGGGTGTCTTGAGACTGGGTTTCTCCATGCAAATGTATGAGCTTGGGATTTTTAAAAAGTACACAGTAATTATATTCTTGGACAAATAGTACATTTTTTAGAAAAACACAGAGAGCTCTCTCAGCACCCGGAGCTGGGTAGGAATTGCTTGATATATGGGTAGCAATTCACAGTAACTAATGATTTACAATAAATACTTCAGCAAAAGAAGTCTGGGTAAACTCCATATTTCATCCTTCTGGCAATGAGCTACAAAAGGTTTGCATCTTAAATCAACTGGTGGTTGTGTACCAGAAGGATGTGGTCTGAATAGATTTGTACGACGGGGCAATTACTCATCACCGAAAGGATCCCAGCTGTCATCGTGGCTTCTCCCTAAGCAGTCAGTGAGCGAGTAGTGATGGAATTACAGAGCTGACCTCTGATCCACTGCCCCAAAGCTTCCCAAGCCGGAGTCCTACAGGATGTTCATCATGAGGCCCAGGAGGCATGGGGAGCAGTCAGCACCCACAGCTGGGAATGTGACATCTAGGAGGGGTTGTTTTCTCCCTCCTTATTCTGGTCACTGGGGGAAGTTTTGGCAGGAGTCTTCCCCAGTTCAGGATTCTTGAGGCCTGAGGGCTGGGGGCTGTGTGGAGAGGTGCAGAGAGTTCAGTCTTGGGAGCTGGAATCCTAGCTTTGCTAATTATCGACCAGGAGAAGAAAACCATAGTTCTCTGAGTTGCTGTTTTACTGGCTACAAAATGGGGGTGACATTCCTACTTCAAAAGACTTTTGTAAACTAGGGTGTATGAAAGTGACTGGCACTTAGTGCTATTTTTCCTCATAAAATGACTAGGGGCCCAGTGCACAAATTCATTCACCTTGAAAGGAACTCAGCCCATCCCCTGTGCCCCTGCCTGACCCCTCCCTCAGCAGCCCCATTCCTGCCGCCACTGCTCCCACATGCTGACAGTGCCAGCCCCTCTCACACCTGCTGATGGGTGTGGAGCTATTGGGTTCCATGCTAGCAGTGGGTGGGAGCAGTGGTTGCTGCTCCGATCGCCCCTCAGGAGCAGGGGGAGGTGGAGAAGCCCTGAAGGATGATTGGGGTCAGCAGCTACCACTTGCACCTGCTAATGGCACTGAGTGATTGGGGCTGGTGCTAGGAGCAAAGAACTTTCAGTAACCACCAGAGGCTCACCTTGATGACAGCAACTGGCACCCCATTTTGGTCTGGCACCCCCACTCACCTGCTCCACCATCCTGTCACGGCTGATGCCTGCCATGTTCCACACTCTACTGCCTGCTGCCAACATCTGCCATGTTCCATGCATGCTCCCCAGTGGTCAGTACACATCATAGCAACCAGTTGTTCAGTTGTTTGGTTGTTCTGCCATTCAGTCAATTTGCATATTAGGGTTTTATATATATAGGATAGCTAATATTTATGAAGTGCTGCTATATGCCAAGAGCTGTGCTAAGCACATTACATGGGTTTTGCTCACAGCAACTTCCCATTTTATAGATAAAAAATTGAGGCACCAAGGGCTTCATTGACTTGCTAGGATGGAATGAGTGAATAGCAGAGACAGGCTTTGGTCCACGTGGGTCAGATCCACACTGCCTTATAGTTGTAATGGGGAATGTGCTGCACTAGTGCCTAGAGAGCATTTTCTGTGTGAGGTCTCCTACACAACATACAGGATCACCATCCTCCAAGAGTTTGTCCAGTCTTGTCCTAGAGCAGTGGTTCTCAACCTTCTGACCCTTTGAATACAGTTCCTCATGTTGTGACTCAACCATAAAATTATTTTCATTGCTACTTCATAACTGTAATGTTGCTACTGTTATGAATCATAATGTAAATATCTGATATGCAGGATGGCCTTAGGCGACCCCTGTGAAAAATTGAGAACTGCAGTCCTAGAGCAAGATTGAAATATCAGAGGTTGAATGGCATGCATATGGAAACCCACCATAACTGCCTCAGGAGCTCAGAGGAAGACAGGAAGAGACACAGGTCCCTTCTGTCTCCAGTTTCCATTTCTGTCACCTTTTTTGCTTTTGGGTTTCTCAAGTGTCAGGGTTTTATAATTTTAAGGCTTCCATCTTGAACTAAAGGATGAAGCCTGATTTCTGCTTAAGCAACAAGAAAGGAAATAGACCAGAGAGACAAAGTTAATAGCAATGAAATGGGAGACTCTTTCCTCCACATACAGAGAAATGTTTCATGGGAAAACCAGAAGCACCATCAAAAGTTATGTGTAAGATGGTGTGGGGAGAGAGATGGGGAACACGAGTTGCCATTTCAACGTTTTTAAGTTCAGAAGGATCGCCTGACCCCAAGAGATTGTACAATGAACGTTATCTTGTTATCCAGGAGCAGAGAGGCCCATCCGTGGCTCTAATGGCCCCATCCTCCCTTTTAAAATAAGTAAACACAAGGAAGGGAGGTACTTGCATCTCATAGGTCACCAAGGAGCAAGCAGAAGGCTTCAGCCCCTTGCTTCCAGCGATGGAGTAACCTCATCCCTGGGAAGCAAGATGTCCTGGCCTCTTAGATCCTGGCCCTGCATGAATGGGGCTGGGAGCCAATGGAGTGTGCAGCTCCTTCCCAAGACGCTGCATATTCACAGGGGAGAGCACCCACTGGCCTCCTGCATTCTGCTCTCCGCTGACTGCACTTGATGGCCTGTGTCAGGACTCAGCCACCAGAAGATGCAGCCTGGGTTCAGCCCCAGGTGAGGAGAGAGGAACTGCCTTGAGGAAGGAACCCTGGACAGGGATTGGTCAGGAAGGGAAGGGAGCAGCACAGCCATTTAGCTGCCCTGTGCTGCGTGAGTCATTCTCCCCAGCCTGCTCTACTGAGAATAAACACTGTCCTTGGGATGGAAAAGCCCTGCCTTCTTTTCGGTAAACCACACAAGAATCAGAAATGGACTCACGGTGCAACTCTAACTACAGGCACTTTGGTCCACCCTCGTATGGGAATGGCTGGCTTTGGAGGATACTTAGAGATCTGCTTGCCTCACTACAAAAGGAATTGCTAAGTATTTTCAAGTATCGGTAAGTATTTTCCTATGAAATCTCTAAGGGACTTGGTACCTGGGTTTGGGAATTATGTAGTTATGTCTCTTGTTCATGGGGTCACCAGCTATAAGTAAACTGCTCCAAAGAAAGGAGGTTTCACACAGTAACACCTCCTTTGATCCCGCACTACAATATTTAGTAGAGTGCTCTTTCTCTAAACGTGTTTCTTGAAACATTGGTCCTGTGATATAATCTCTGACAAATGTCCGTCATGGCAAGCGTATAATACAGCCCCTCACACATTGGCACATCAAAATGAGAATACTGTGTGTATGAGTTTAACACAACATTTCCCAAATCTATTTGTTCCTTTAGTTCTTTTGCTTTTCAACATTTAGAGGTGACTTTCAGCCCTGGTTTAGGGGAACATACTTCTCAAATGCTGACACAATCTGGAAGGATTGCTTCTGGCATGATCTCTAGAGCAGAGGCAGGCATTCTGCTTTCCACCAAGACTTCCACGCTGCAGGAGTATAGTACTACCAATAACACGGTCACTTTATCTTCACATCGACATTGTGTCTACATGGAGGACAAGCCAGCACTGCCTGCCTCAGTGCCTCTGAGCAACACATGCTGTTCCATGTTAGAAATACAATTAGTATTTTCTTTTGCAAAAGTCTTACTGCAACTTTTATTTTTTGTCAGTAAAAATAATCAGTTTGGGCCCTGGCCAGAGTGACTCAGGGGATAGAGTGTCAGCCCATGAACTGAAGGGTGATGGGTTCAATTTCCAGTCAAGGGCATGTACTTGGGTTGCAGGTTTGATTCCCATGGAGGTGAATGCAGGAGGCAACCAATCGATGTTTCTGTCTCTATCTCTGTCTCTCTTTCTCTCTCTCTCTCTGCTCCTCACCACCTCTCTCTTTAAAAGTTAATGAAAAATATCCTTGGGTGAGGATTAATAAAAAAATAATCAGTTTGGTTAATTATATAAAAGATAATATATAACACCAGGAAAATCTGTGAATGATCCAAGGACATGGTCAGATACAAAAGCAGGACCACCACTTCACTTACCATAAACGCTACTAAGAAGACACTCTTATTAGACCCATTGTACAGATGAGGAAACTGAAGGCAATTTCTCCAGGATCTCATAGGAAGTCACAGTTGGGACTTGAACTCAGGCAGTTAGATTTAAGATCCCATGCTCTTAACTACAGAGGGATAAGTGGTTTGTCAACCCAGGGCACTACCATTCAAATAACGATGATAAAGACTGTACCAACATAGGATAATTAATGAAAAATAACAGGATAGAAAACTCTGTATTTTAATGATTCCAACAACACATATGTGTATATGCATGAGTTTACGTATATTTAAAAACCTGGAAGAAAAACATACATAAATGCAAATAGTTGTTGGGCTGAAGAGTAGGATTATAGGATGTTTTTCTTTGCTCTGAGAACAATTTTTCTCAGAACTGATACTCTTTCATATGTTTAATGTTGAATAAGTGTAAGATAGATATAAATTCAGGTTCCTTATTGCTGGGTGTCTCTACCAAACAGCCAAAGGATGGTGAGAAATTAGGAACTGTGCTCCTTCAATCTGTATTTGCATAATAGTCTTTGTTCTCTGGATCTTTAGTCCCTACCTCTGGAGGTTTTCCTCAGATTAGCCTAAAATCAGAGAGGAGGACATTTTTGCTGACCTTCTCTCAGCTGAGCCTGTGGCCACCCTGGTGGTTGACCTTTTCCAGCAAAGCTGGGCCTACCATTGAGCACCCAAAAATCTGCAGTGGGGAGCGCAGGAAAGAGAAGTGACTTTCTTTAAGAAGGAAAAGGAACAATGGTGACTCGATCTCACCATGAATCCTTCCAGTTAATAACTGAGCATAAGCTATCGTGAATTTGCGTTACAAGACCACCTGATGGCAAGACCCCCTTGTTGTGTGTTGTTTTATTGAACTATGGGGTGGTCTCCATTAGTGAATTTCACCGTATACAGATTTAGTCAAAGTCATTATTATATTTAAATTTGTGAAGCTGGAGTTTTATAAGGGATTTATCCCCAAAGGAAATCGACTTAACTTTGTGTATAGGTTCATTTCAAAATATAGTATCTTGTCTCATTAAATCCCAAAGAATGAAGGATTATAACAAAACAAAGCAGGCACTTCTTTTAGTAAGCAGGCCCAACACTGGGCGGTGAAGACAATGACTTTTCTTTTCTTCCTTTGGGATTACATAATTGAACCTGAGCTGATTTAAAGAAAAAGATTTCTGAATGAGGCAAACTTGAAAACAGTGTCTTTTTTTGTTGTTGAAAGAAATTGTTTTTTTTTTCTTTTTCCTTTAAAGTTCTGATATTAAATAAGAGATTTTCTTTTCCAGTCTGCTATTACAATGAAATGATTTCCCAAACAACATCTCTTGTTGGTTGTCATGGAAATAGCTGTGCTCCACCCAAAAATGAGCATTAAAATGTCACAATAAAATTCACAGAGGGAAGAGTACCTGGAGAAGTCTCTTTAATTTTAATCTGTGTGCATCTGGTATTCACCCAAAGTTAAATGGTTACCCTTCCCTTTAGCTACAGTTGATCTCAAAGTTGGACAAATCAGAAAGCCCTCTTCTCCTTTGTACAAATTGTTGGGCCCAGAAAATGATCTCATTAAATCACTGAGACAAAGACATTCAATCACCGGACAATGCTAAAAGTAAATGGGTTTAGAAAATAATAACTGAGGAAACACATTTTGAGGGCTGGCTCTGTGCCAAATAGTGTGTGGAGGCTTTTGCATATGTTAGCTCATTTAATTTTCACAGTAGCCCCAGGAGTGGACACTGATATTGTACCCACTTTACAGATGACGAAATAAATAATAAGTCCAGCATCTTGCTTAAAGTCACAAAGCTATTAAGTTTTGAACAAAGACTTGAAATCAGCTCTCTGAGATTCTAAAACCTCTTTATTAATGGGTTCAGGATGCTGTCTCACCAAAGGAAAATGTCCTAAATGATTGGGAAGGGGGCATTTTTTTAGTATTTCAAAGGAGGATTCTCCCAGAAAGAAGTTCTATTGGGTAGGGGTGGAGGAAAATGATTTTACATTGTTTTCAGAATGTAAATGATTCTATAAAACCCAGGACTGGTGATTTAGTCAGGTGCTAGAGGTGGAGTGGAGATGGGAAAAACAAACAGTCAGAAATCAGGAACTCCAGGATCTCACTCCCTAATTCTTAAAAAACACCAAAATAAGTTAGGGTTATTTGTTATATGAAAATAACCTGAAAGTTGGTGGTGAAGGCATAGGATCAGCTGGTAATGAACATTTCAATAGCTTCTCTTAAGACATTTATACATATATTGTCACATTACATACCTGAGCTTTTACACACCTAAATGCAATTTATCTGGCTTAATAGTGGCTACCTGATATCTAAACTAATAAAAGTGTAATATTGAAATTAACCATCTCTTTGGGACGGGTAAGCCACGCCCACCAGCCAATCAGAGCGACTGTATGCAAATTAGCCTAGCCAACATGGAGGCTGACACTCACGGACCTGAGTAAACATCAGCTTCCATTGCAGCAGGAGTGAAACTGAAACTGTTTGCGGCCCTTGGCGGGCCGGCTCGGCTTATCCTGGTTCCACTCAAAACATATTTGCAACAAAGTCTTAATCATATAAGACTCAGGAGCTGAAACAAATAGCAGGCTGGGCCCACTACTATCATTACCTGCCTAGGAAATGGCTTAAAGGAACAGTGTATCAATTATAGAAACCATGAGTTGAAGCAGAAATGAGGCTTCATTACCTGCCTGGCCTTGGCTTAAAGGAACAGTGCATCAATTATAGAAGATAAACAAACCCCAGAAACCTGCTTCCAGCCAGCCTTACAGGGACATTGGGTCAATGGGAGCTGTGGGCAGCCTGAAAGTCTGAAAACGACCCTCAGACCCATACCCAGGCTGGCCACACCCCAATGGGGTGAAGGTTCCCACTGGGAGGCTTGGCCAGCCTGCAAACAGCCATCAGCCCCTCACCCAGGCTGGCCAGGTACCCCAGTAGGGACCCAAAACCTGAAGGGGCTGTGGGCAGCCTGAAAACGGCCCTCAACCCATCACTCAGGCTGGCCACACCCCAGTGGGGTGAAGGTCCACACTGGGGGGCTTGGCCAGCCTGCAAACAGCCATCAGCCCCTCACCCAGCTGACCAGGCACACCAGCAAGTGGACATCCCCAGAGGGGTCCCAGACTGCCACAGGGCACAGGTTGGGCTGAGGGACCTCCCGAGTGCACAAATTTTTGTGCACCAGGCCCCTAGTACTATATATAGTGCAATATAATATATACACATAATAGACTTTTAAAGTAATATTTTAAAGCATCTCAATTAAAAAATTAAAATTATATTTCACATTTACTTACCATCCTTGTTTACAGAACATATTAATTTAATATTTCCTCAATAACTCCTGTAATCATCAGAAACATTATGTATTATCCTATTTAAAAATTCAGGCTTTTATGTCCCATTGATTCAGGGGACTCTCTGCTCCTACATTATATACCAGAAGGAGACTGTGCTCTCAGAAACTTTAAGCATATGGTTTTGCAGTAGGGGTTGGGGTTGGAGCTGGAGCTTTAAAGACCTAGAATTGACTCCCAACTGCGTGTGCTTGTTTAAATCACTAAGTTCTGTGAGCCTCAGGTTGTCTCATCTATAAAATGGGAATAAACTGTAATATTTACCTTAGAGCATTGCTGTGAGGATGAAATAAAATGCAGATAAAGGGCCTGGAACAAAGCTAAAAATGCTCAGTAAATGGAAATTATTTTTATTATGTCACCATTTATTTTTTTTATCGGTATCCTGGCTTCCTACTGTTAGTGCCATTTACTCCAATAAAATCCTAACTCTTAATTAGCTTACTCTTTCATGCTGTGGAGTGATAAATCAGATGACAGCTGATAAAGCTTACTGGAATTAAGCGCACAGTAAGAATAAATAGGCTGTGAGCAAATAAAAAGCATAGTTTTCATGACTGCTCAAAACCAGACTCCCTGCTCCCAGTCAGTGTTCTAGTATCTGGAACCGGGATGATAAACGGTTTCATCTTGGATGCCAACTCTCATCTCTCAGAAGTGGCTGCCTGGCACGCTGGGTTGAAAGGATTTTGCTCCTGATTTCTGGGTCAGCAAGAAGGAGGGCAGTGGCTGATGTGCAATGTCAGCCTTGGGCAAGGGGTGGGGTGAGGTGGGTGGCACATGTGCACATATTTGCTAAACCTCATGTAGGTTCTCAAGCTTTCCAATTCAGTTACCTTCATGTAATCGAGGGGGTTATTCATGTGTGAATACATGTGTGTATAAGTACAGATACATATGTGTCCATAAAAGTATCTACTTTACTGAAAAATCTGAATACAATGGGAATTCTAATATGAAATGGTTTTATTTTTCGCTAATCGCTGCTCTCAACTGTTATGTCAGAAGTCTCTTCGGGCATACTCAATTACTCCTTGTTAAAGCTTAGTTACTAAAAAAAGAATTAGTTCTGCACAGTTTGAAAAGTTTAATCCCAAAACTATTACAAATCCCCTCTCCTTTTCTCTGCAGCACAGGTTGGTCTGTATTTCAGAAGACTTGCAGAAGTCAGTGCAAGCAGGCTTCTCCTTGAACTCCTCTGTTTCCTCCCTCCCCTAGGTCAGGCCCTGGGATGCCATCTCGTCCCCAGCCACATCCACTTCTGGGTCTCTGGATCCTCTTGGAAAGGGAATTGGGAGGCATCTCTGGTCTCACTGTGGCTTGGCCTGGTTCTATCTGCCACTGGTGGCCTGAGCGATGGATACTCTCCACATGGTTTTAGCAGGTGATGTTCACCTCCACTCTCCATTGCCCAAGGGTAGTTGTATCTAACTTTGTAGATACAGTTTTACCTCTTCAGATGGGGCAACCTTCCTTGGTAGCCACCTGGGAAGCATCATGGCTTCTGTCTCCTGAACTAGCGCCCTAAGGAAGTCCTCTATGAACTCTCAAAGGTAAGGTGGCAGGAGTTGCTGCCATCTTCTTCTCAAGCACAGTAAACGGTTGTGTGCCAGCCATTATCTGAGGAGGTCTGTCATTATCAGAGACTTCCAGGAAAGAGACAGGCTCTGTGTTCACTCATGCCCCAAACTCCAGAGGATACATCAGGTTCTCCCATTGACTCCCTCTCTTCCCTTTGCTCCACCACAGAAGCAGGAGCAAAGACAGTCTTCAGGTTCCCAGCTCAAAAGAGCATGCAGTCAGGGTGGGGAAAAGCTGTTCTTCCCTTCATTAGGGAATCCTCAATCTCTAAGCCCCTACTTTCTGTTTATATGTGGTGGTTTACACATCTGGTGGTGGGCCTAACATTAGCAGAGCAGGCAGTCAGAAAGGAAAGACAGATGGAAAGTGGGGGAAAGCAGGGATAAGCTGCAACCCACAAGGATGGACTGGGGGACCTGTGTCAGTCTCTCACTGCTTCAAGTCTTCAGCATCTTGCAGAAGCTGGCACCTTTGTCACAGAGATAAACACACATCCGTTGAGCTGAAGGAAGAAAGCTAATGAGAAATTGAAGGGCTCTGGGTGGGGCTGTTGCCTTATGCCTGCAATGAGCTAGCAGGTTCCCAAGAATATGCTTGAGTTGTCAGAGTGTCTGGCCTTTGGAGAGGCAAGGTAAATGCTGCTCACTTGTGCCTTCGTGTTCTCATGAGAAGTTTGCTTGTGGCCAACGTGAGCCCAGACCATAATGAGAAGGGGATTCTGGGAAACCCTGTTCCAATTTAGCTAGTTTGACATAGTCCCAAATATCCCAAGGCCTACAACTTCTAACTCCAGTGGTTCTTTCATTCCCACCCACTTCTAGTCTTCTCATATAAACTCAGATAGTCATCAAACTTGGGGTGGATAGTGACAGTAGAGCTAATCTCTTAGTAGTCCTGGATGGGAACCTAGCCTCAGTTGTTTGAATGTGGGGGGTCCCTCATGCCTCCTGTTCTTAGCTTCAGGCCCTCATCACCATTTCCAAGGCAATAGGAAATATCCCACTGCACAAGATTATATCTGTATAAAATTGTATTTTATTAGATTATGTGGGATTCTATTTTACAATCCCATTACATAAGATTACATTTCAAACGAACCATCTGAGAGGGAAGGGATGGGAACTGGATCATGCTCGTGTAGTGTTAGTTGTTCAGACATTTCTTTCTGTCATTGCCTGAATATCTTCACAATAGGAATGAGGAATATGAAAGGAGTGTACAAATGATACTAAGTAGACCTATGTTTATCTTAATTATATAATCCACCCCTTTCTTAGAAATATCATGTTTCTATGGGACCAAAATGTTATTCTTAGCTTGATCTTATTGTATTATTAAAGAACTCGGATTCCTTTCACTATTATTATTAGAAAAAACATAAAAATGTAATGTATACTTTATTGATTGATACATACAATATCTAATTCCAAGGCTTGGATTAGAAAGGCATCTACTCAGGACATAAATGTAGATGTATAATAGATAAACTTATGAAATAGTTTATAAGGTTAAATGAACTATATTCTATATTGACTCATAAGTGATTTCCTGAATATGTTTTGCTTATAATTTATGCTGCATTTATCCATATCCATCCACTACCAAAAGGCTCTGAGGTGACTGATTTTCTAGATTTAACCTAATCCTATGCATAATTCAAGATAAATAAACTATGAACTATGTATGATTTATTTTACTCTTCAACTAAAGCTGTATAAATATTTTCTCTAAGTACTAAATATTTCTAAATCATAGAGGATATATTTAAATTCAGTGACTGATTTGCAAGAAAAAAAGTAATAAAAACCTCCAACTACACAGGCACACATGCACACACACACATGTTTAGAAAAATGTGTGGGAAGATGTACTCCCAAATATGAGCAGAAGTTCATTCTGTAGCAAGTGAGACTACAGATGGAGGAGGAAGGGGGATAATCTGGTATTAGGGGAGATAAGAGAGGGCTTTACTTGCAATTTTTATAATAAATGTGTGTTTATGTACTACTTGTATATTTAAGGAAACAAACACTATTTTAATTAAAAGATGATAGATTTTAATTTAAATTAAAATGGTATATAAAATGGGATAAAAATAAAATTAATCAAAACATTTATAATACTGTATACATATCAGTAGTTATCATTATAATGAGCTTTCCTATTTTGGGCCATTAAAAAATTTTTATTATACACTAGAGGCCTGATGCACAAAATTCATGCATGGGACTTGGCCCTCGCAGCCCCGGCTGCCTTGGCCCTTGAGGCCCTGGCTGCCTCACAGGTAGGTTCGGTACAATCTCCTGTATGAAAAATTCTCTTGTGCTGTTTTCTGTCTACTTTCCAACCCTCTCCCTAACTGCAGCTCAGATTGTCTTCCAGTATGTTGGGATACTCCTAATAGCCATTTTCTTGTTTTACACCTGTTTTATCTCACTAGAGGCCTGGTGCATGAAATTTGTGCACTGGGTGTGGGTGTCCCTCAGCCCAATCTGCACCCTCTCTAATCTGGGACCCCTTGGGGGATGTTCTTGAAATATTGGGCCTAAACCAGCAGTCGGATATCCCTCTCACAATCTGGGACTGCTGGCTCTTAACTACTCGCCTGCCTGGCTGCCTGATTGCCCCTAACTGCTCCCCTGCTGGGATAATTGACACCTAACTGCTCCCCTGCAGGCCTGGTCACCCCAACTGCCCTCCCCTGCTGGCCATCTTGTGATAATATGGGGGCAGCCATATTGTGATGACATGGGGGTGGCCATCTTGTGACAAAGTAGGGGTGGCCATCTTATGACGTGAGGGTGTGAGGGTCAATTTGCATATTACCTCTTTATTACATAGGATTACATTGTTATTAGTGTGAGGAGCTGCTGGTCCCTAATGCATCAGCATCACCTCCCACCATGTCTGGCAGGAGCTGGGGCAGAACAGTCCATGCTTAACCCCTCAGTCTCAGCAGACTCTGCCTCAATTGGCTGAACTCCAACCATGACCCAAACTTACCTCACTCTGAAGATACCCAGATGAAAAGAGTCTATATTTGTGTCCTGCTGGTTACTCCCAATGTCTCCTCTAAAAGATTGGATTTAATTTATTATATATATATAATAACCTGATATATATATATATATATATATATATATATATATATATATATATATCTAAACCTGATATATCTTCCCCTTCTTCAGCATTACTACATTTAAGGTATCTTTTCTGGCCAATACCACTCAACACTCTCCAACAATTGCTTATGCTTTCTAATATGTCCTTCCTCTCTGCTTAAAAGGAAGCATATATCTGTTTTTCCTCACATTCTTTTCTTCTCGATATCACCTATCAAATTTCTTTCCACTATTTACCACAGAGATGAGGGCAATTTTATGAGATAATAGTATAACAAATGTACGCAATCCTTAGCATACAATAGATGTTTTATGTACATATTAACTTATTTAATCTGTATTTAGAAACCCTCATGGTAAGTACATTATTAGCCACAGTTTATAGATGAGGGACTGAGGCACAGAACCATTAGACAACTTGTCCAAGTTTTCACAGCTTGTAAGTGGCAAAGGTGGAATTTGAGCCAAGTCAGTCTAGGACCAGAGGCCAAGTGCTCAATGACTTCACCTCCCTTCCTCTCACAGTCGCTACTATTGAAGTCCATGGAAGTGTGGTCCCTAATCCACATACTCACTTTCACACACAAGGGAATTGTGATGGCTAAGTTATATTCCTATAGAAGAGGTTTCTGCTGCTTCTCTGTTACCAATTCCTTCCTGAGATCTTAGTCCAAGAACTTGATGGTAAGGAATATGAGTTGACTGTTACTAAAAACAAAAAGTTAAATCAACTAACCAACCAACCTGGTCCATTACTATTATCCAGCCTTGACATTCCCTTGAACATCTATTTGCTAGTAAGAGCATCACATTACAGATCTGCAAGGAATAAAAGCATGCACTGAAATACCTACTATGTAGTGGGCATTATTCTAGGCATGTTGACCTGAATTGACTTGTTTGACTCAAGAACATGATCAGGAACAGGTATTACTGTGGAGAGAGTAGAGATCGTAGTCAACAGCAGGAATAATAGAGAAAAAAGGATATTAAATACAATTTAAATGGGAATAAATGCTTTCGCTACTAACCTAAGAGAAAATGAAATGACATGGTGGATCTATTGCCATTTAGGCACTGAGTCTGAAAAAATCAGTCCACTCAGTTATAAAAGCTACAATAAACTATTAAATCACACCCAGTATATATTTTTCACAATGGATTTGAGTGAAGACCTGGAAGTAAAATGCATGGTTCAAAGGTTTGAAATGATCCATTTAACCTGATATCAAGCTGGTACAACAGAATATAGTTAATAAGATCAACACACAAAGGACGGATTTCCCAAGCCAGCTTTTAAAGACTATGTCATGTAAACCACTCAATTACCATGGAAACACAAAGGGAACTCCGTAGTGAGGTGAGCAGCAGGTAGTAGAGAAAGGCGACAGAATTAGCAGCCTTGGTTACTGTTAATAATCATCTGTGCAGCAATGACTGCTTTTAGAAATTGTACACTCTTTATAGCTGTCACTGATTTGTGACCTCAGATTTCACTTGGACTGGAAACAAGGGGTTTCGCTTATTTACTTTGCTTTCAGAAAATCCACCACCAATCCAAGGTATGTTTCAGTACCGTTTCTCTGATCTTGCTTAGAAAGAACACTCATCTGTTGGAGAAAACACACAATCTGTTTAGCCTTAAGGTACCTACTTTCCATTTACCGAGCTCTTGGCTCCTAGTGATTTTGTTCAGATTAGAGAAGAGTTCGCCAAATGTCCAGAGAGGCAGCTGTTCCTCAGAAACAAGCTGAGGAGGAAAACAATCGCCCCTCCTGCCCTTCAGCTGGGAAAGGCAAATGGCTGGAGGACATGTTAAAACATAATGCCTTTTAGGAGTGCCCACCCCTCTATTTGAGAAAATATTTCCCAATGAGTTAGAGCTGTGTGGACATCCCAGAGTTGGGAACTTCTGTACTGCAAAGGAATATGGTGCTCAGGCATAAGGAAGAGCCAAAGAAGACTGAGCTGGTCACTCTAGCCTTTAATTAGCTGCATCTCCACAGAAACGCTTTCCCATTTTCCCAGTTGTCTCTGTAAATCCATTTAGAGCTGTTCTGCTTGGGCTTCAGGCAGACAGAGTGGAATCACAGCCCTTCCCAGAGGTGTGAGTTTCTCCCATTTATCATCCCAGGGTGCGTGCTTCAAAGCCATGTTGGAGGACTACTCAAAGGAAAACAATTCTAAACAAAACGGAACTGTGCTGTCTGGGTTTGGTTGAAAATCTTGAGCAATGTGTGGCAGAAAATTCCAAGGATAGGCCTGGAAAACGATTTGCAAGAGACTGCACAAAAGGCTTAGAAAAAACAAACAATCAATGAACACACAGACACACACACACACACACGTGATGATACTGGAATAGAAATATAAACTTTGTTGGAACCCACATTTGGCACAGGTACTGGTTTTCCTGGCTTTGGTCTTCAGCAAGAAGGTTACTACTGAATTATTGACAATGCTGCCAAGCTTGACAGCCTTTGTACATTTACTGGTTCCCATTCAACCCTGTAAATATTTAAGCTATCTCTGATAGTGGGAATATGATTATGTAATTAAATTAGTGGATTCTCTAATAAGAAAGCCTTGGAGCTTACACATTTTTTTAAATTGTAAAAATGATGTGTGTGTGTTTGTGTGTGTGTGTGTCGCTAATTTCAGGCACTATCAAAGAGGAGGGAGAAGGCTTTAAGTCCAGAAAATAGTTCTAGTCCCAAAACATAAAGCATCTGAGATTTTGGACTAGTGTTTTCAAGTGGTTTTCAATCTTTGGATGTCTGTTGATTTACTGAGAAACACCTGAGGGGCAAAAGAAACCCTTGTAATGCAACCATCTGGTCATCTTCTTATTCAAGCATCTGTTCTTCTGCACCCTCCTCTCTGGACCATCAGGCCAGTGGCTTTCAGTGCTGTTTGATCTCTCAGCCTATTGTAAGAAATGTTATGATGCCACTCAGAATATTCATAATGCATTCAGAGATGTTATGGAAATAAATTCATAATATAATACCTGAAGTTCAGCTTAGTACTTTCTATTCTATTCTCTTTTATTTTCTTTAATTCTTGTCTTGAGTCACTAAATTAATCCTATGTCTCACTACTGAATTGTGTCCTGCTATTTGAAAATATGGCATGAGAATGTATTAACCTTAAGTGCTGAAATTCTAATCTCTCTGTACCCCAGCTCTTAATATTGTTCATTTCAATGAGTATTTGTTGACTAAAGGAAGGGTGAGCAAATCAATGAGTACACTGAAGCTAATATTCTATATTCAATATATAAAACAGAAATATTGGCCAACCTGGAAAA
The DNA here is from genome assembly GCA_004026665.1 of Murina feae. Lineage (NCBI taxonomy): Eukaryota > Metazoa > Chordata > Mammalia > Chiroptera > Vespertilionidae > Murina > Murina feae. The sequence continues at coordinate 16,356 of PVJC01002680.1, forward strand.
TTATTTACAAATTAATTGGAAAAGATACACTCATAAAATAAAAGGTAAATGTCACTCTCAAGTGGTAGTTTTAGGTATTTTGGTGAATGTTATTATCTGTTAGTTCCTTGATAGTAATAGCAATCTAATCTAATAAAAGAGTAATATGCAAATTAATCCACACTCCATTACACCCACAAGCCATGCCCACCAGTCACGCCCACCAGCCAATCAGGAGCAAATATGCAAATTAACTCAACTAAGATGGTGGCGGCCACGGAGTTGGACAGTGGGCAGTGGAGAAGCCAGGGCACTGCAGGCCTTGAGCTCTACTCAAAACTACAAAGTTTCAATTATAGAAAATAAACAAACCCCAGATACCTGCCAGGCTGGGACCTTGGGTTGCCAGGGGCAACCCAGGCTTTAGGGGGAGACCAAGGCAACAAAGTTTCAATTATAGAAGTTGAATATATCCCAGATATCTGCTTCCAGCCAGGCACCCCAGTAGGAACCCAAACCCTGAAGGGGCTGTGGGCAGCCTGAAATGGCCCTCTGTCCCTCACCCAGGCTGGCCAGGCACGCCAGCAGGGGTTCCAGACTGCGAGAGGGCACAGGCTGGGCTGAAGCCTCCCCCCACCCCCCTGAGTGCACAAATTTTTGTGCACTGGGCCTCTAGTAATAATAATAATAATAATAACAATAGCAATAGTGATAGCCCACATTTATTGACCAGCTACCATGTACCGGTTTCTGGGCCAGGAGATGGAGTTATGAAGGTGGATGCCACTAGTTTCTGCTCTTTTTTTGAAAAAATATTTTTATTGATTTCAGCAAGAGGAAGGGGGAGAGAGAGAGAGAGAGAGAGAGAGAGAGAGAGAGGAAGAAGAAGAAGAAGAAGAAGAAGAAGAAGAAGAAGAAGAAGAAGAAGAAGAAATGATAAGAGGGAATCATTGATTGGCTGACTTCTGCACACCCCCTACTGGGATCAAGCGCACAACCTGGGCATGTGCCCTGACTTGGAATCAAACTGTGACCTCCTGGTTCATAGGTCAACGCTCAATGACTGACATGCCAGCCGGGCCTAGTTTCTGTTCTCGAAAAGCTTCTGTGGCATTCTTCTGAAGCATCTCCCAATCCAGAAACCAAATGCCCTAGAACTATACTCACAAGTAAAGTGAGAGGGAGCCTTTGGCTAGTGTGGAAAAATGGAAAAGATACTTATAAGTGAGGTAAAGATAGGAGGAATATCACCCACATGCTAACAGTTTTTAATAGATAGCTGCTCAGTGAACAGAGAAGTGGAAAGATTAATGATCAGGGACAACTTTTCTTATTCCTAAAGAAACATACTGTACCATCCTGTGGAAACCTTACCACGGTAGTAAGGGAATATACTAGATTGGTTATGAGCTTGCTCTCTGGTAAGAAGAATTTTTTCCAAATCCTAGCCCACTGACCAACTGGGTGGCATTGGTCAAGTAGCATATTATTTTTTGTCTCAGCAATAAAATGGAGGCCATAAATGATCTATGTCATCAGGCTATTTTAAAGTAGAGATCACCAATATAATGGCCTACAAGGGCCTGGTTAAAATATAAATGAATCAGGGGATTAAAATTAGGGAGTGATGTGCATTGCAGAAAATCAAAGAGCACAGAGCCCATTTCAAGACATTTAAATTTACAGTTAGAAAACAGAGTTTCAGGAACACTTTCAACCTCTTTTTATGAGGACAGCAGTGTCCTAAATCTGAAACCAGATAAAGACACCACAAAGAAAGAGAATTACAGATCAATATTCCTAATAAATACAGATGCTAAAATTCTCAGCAAAATATTAGCAAATGAGGTCCAGCAATATAGTCATGGTTCATACACCATGACCAAGTGGTATTTATACCAGGGATGCGGGGCTGGTACAATATTTGCAAATGAATAAATGTGATACATCACATAAATAAATTGAAAGACAAAAATCACATGATCATATCAATAGATGCAGAAAAACATTAGACAAAATCCAACACCCAGCTAAGTGGGAATAGAGGGATCTTTCTCAACATAATAAAGACAATAGATGATAAACCCACAGCCAAATCATATTCAAAGAGCAAACCTACCTGTCAACATTGTACTCAATGGGCAAAAACTAAAACCATTTTTCCTAAGAACAAGAACAAGACAGGGATATCCACTTTCACCACTCTTAATTAACACTAGAGGCCCTATGCACAAATTCATGCACAGGTGGGGTCTGGCCAGCACTTATGGGGGCGATCGGGCAGAGTCAGGTGAGGGGAGGGGCCAAGGACAGTTGGCTGGCCGGCATCACCCTAGGTCTAATTCTTGGTAGAATTCTCAGTTGAACTTCTGGTTGAGGGGACAATTTGCATATTAGTCTTTTATTATATAGGATAGTACTGGATGTGCTAGTCACAGTGATTAAACAAGAAGAAAACATAAAAGAAATCCAAATAAGAAAGTAGGAAGTAAAACTCTCATTATTCACAGATGATACAGAAAACCCTAAAGACTCCACCAAAAAACTACTAGATTTAATAAATGAATTTAGCAATGTAGCAGGATAGAAAATTAACACACAAAATTGATAGCATTTTTATACACCAATAATGAATTATCAGATAAACTAAACAAACAATCCCATTAATCATTGCAACAAAAAATTAAAATACTTAGGAATAAACTTAACCAAGGAGGTAAAGGACTTATACTCAGAAAAGTACAGAATGTTGACAAAAGACATAGAGGAAGATATAAACAAGTGTTTATGGACTGGTAGAATTGACATTATAAAAATGTCCATACTACCCAAGGCAACCTACAGATTCAGTGCAAACCCTATTAAAATACCAATAGCATATTTCACAGATCTAGAACAAATACTCCAAAAAATTATATGGAACCAAAAAAAAAAAAAAAAAAAAAAAAAAAAAAAAAAAAAAAAAAAAAAAAAAAAAAAAAAAAAAAAAAAAAAAAAAAAAAAAAAAAAAAAAAGACCCTGAATAGCCATAGCAGGCTTCTTCTTCTTGAGAAAGAAGAACAAAATTGGAGGGATCACAATACCAGATATCAGGTTATATTACAAAGCCACTGTAATCAAAACAGCATGTACTGGCACAAGAACAGACACATAGATCAATGGAACAGAACAGAGACCCCTCCAGAAATTGACCCAAGCCAATATGCTCAATTAATATTTGACAAAGGAGGCAAGAGCATACAGTGGAGTCAAGACAGTCTCTTCAATAAGTGGTGTTGGGAAAATTGGACAGCAACGTGCAAAAAAACTAGACCACCAACTTACACCATACATAAGAATAAACGCAAAATGGATACTTAAATGTAATATGTGAAACCATAAAAACCCTAGAAGAAACCATAGGCAGCAAAATCTCAGACATCTTTCAAAGCAATGTGTTCACGGATACATCTCCTAGGGCAAAGGAAACTAAGGAGAAAAGAAACAAATGGAACTACATCAAAATAAAAAGATTCTGCACAGCAAAAGAAACCGTGAACAAAATGAAAAGGGAGTCCTCTGTATGAGAGAATATATTTGCCAATGATATATATCTGATAAAGGTTTGATATCCAAAATATATAAGGAACTCATATAACTTAACAAAATGAAGACATACAATCCAATTAAAAAATGGGCAAAAAACTTAGACACTTCTCCAAAGGGGACATACAGATGGCCAAGAGACATATGAAAAAATGCTCAAAGTCACTGATCATCCAAGAGATGCAAATTAAAATGGTCATGAGATATCACCTCACACCTGTCAGAATGGCTACCATCAGCAAATCAACAAATGACAAGAGCTGGCGAAGATATGAAGAAAAGGGAACCCTAGTACACTGCTGGTGGGAATGTAGACTGGTACAGCCTTTATGGAAAATAGTGTGGAGTTTCCTCAAAAAATTAAATATGAACTGCCATTTGACCCAGTGATCCCACTTCTAGGAATATATCCTAAGAAACACCAATCAGAAAGACTGTATGCACCCCTATGTTCATAGAAGATCACTTTACCATAGCTAAGATTTGGAAACAGCCCTAGTGCCCATCAGCAGATGAGTGGATAAAAAAGATGTGGTACATTTATACCATGGAACACCATGCAACAGTTAAAAAAAAAGGATTTCTTACCCTTTGAGACAGCATGGAGGGACCTGGAGAGTATTATGCTAAGCGAAATAAGTCAGTCAGAGAAAGATAAGTATCATATAATATCACTCCTATGTGGAACCTAATGGACAGAATAAACTGTTGAACAAAATAAATCCAGAGACATAGAAGCATGGAACAGACTGAGGAATCTCAGAAGGAAGGCAGGGGAGTGTGGGTGGGTGGGAGAAGATCAACCAAAGAACTTTTATGCATATATGCATATCCATTGACACAGACAATAGGGTGGGGAAGGCCTAGGGGGAGGAGGCGGAGGTGGGCTAGAAGGAGTTAATGGAGGGGAAAGGGAGACATATGTAATACTTGCAATAATAACGATTAAAAAGAAAAAAAAAGAAAACATTTCAACCTACAGTCCAGATTTTCCTGCATGCCACCAGTTTGCAATTAATAAGACAGTGATCATAGAACACTTCTCACAGTGCCTAGCACATGGTAAGCACTCCATAAATTGGAGCTATTATTAGCTAGTATTTTATCACATTTTAAAAATCCCTGGAATCATTTGCAGATTCTCTTTAAAAGAGAAAATAAATGGCCTCAGAATTACTTCTTTGCATGCCTCAATTAATGGCATCATTAAAAATAAGTGGGCTTTAGGCCGATGCAGGGATAGAAGAGTCTGCTGTTGATTGTTTGTAGATGAGAGGATGTGAATACACTCATGTTTAGTATGCCAGAATCGACCCTGGGGTGCAGGAAAATCAAGAGGAGACCTTTCGGCCCACACTTTGAGTAGTTCTCTCCCATTGCAATAAGCAACAGCAAGGCGGTCACTGAAAGAATCAGAGAGGAGTGCATTTCTGCCAGCTGGTATTCAATGCCAGCCCATCTCTTCTAAGGCAAAGTATTAGAAGGCCTTGGAGTCAGGTGGACTTGGGTACAATCTTCATTTCCACCTCTTGCAACATACAAGATGGATGAGCCAGTCTGTACTTCAGGCATCTCCTCTGCTATGTTAAGAGTGGTAATGGGTTAGCATTAATTGTCCAGCAGGCACTCAGCAGCATAAGAGGAACTCAATACTTTCAACCTTCCTTCCTCTCCATTTCCTGTGAATGGTTTTAAATTGTTAAAGGTTATTTTGTGCTCAAACATCTCGATTTCCATCTGCCTAAATATGGGGGCAGGACAGTGGCCAAAGTCGTATTTGTCCTGCAATCCTCACCCCTGATGAACTTCCCTGGGTCCCAGATGACCCAAATGGCTCTCCCCTCGCATCTGCTGTCATTCACAGAAATGAGCTCGAGTTTCTACCCCCACCCAACAGGGTCCATGGGACTTACTCGAAAGTTTCCCAAAGGGCAATAAAAAGTTGATGTCAATCTCAGGCCCACCTGCAGCATCTCTAGCACACATCCTCCTGTCCATCCCCCTCCTTTGATTCCGGGCTTTGTAAATATTTTACCACATGTTGTCAAAAGCCTGGCAGATCCCCAAATCCTTCCTTGATAACACTCATTCTCTTTAAACAACCTGGCAGCACTTCTAAGTGAGAAAAAGCCCTAAAATAAAATGCACCGTGTTTAGTCTCTAAGGTCATTTCCTGGCTTTGTCCTGCAGTTTCTGTTTCCTCTAACTAATCACCAAGCGACAGTCCTAGATTTATTGTGGAGGCTACTTGAAAGTTTGGGTGAGCCTCTCAGCCAGACTATACATACCCTCCATCATTCTCTCTCCCCAGCAGTTTATCACTTGCTGTGATTTAGTGTGGGGGCTCTAGGTGCAAATGGAGCAGGAGCCAGATCTTTGTCACCAAAGCTTTTCAGGAGGCAAAGAGGCCAAACCAGTATGACCTGCATAGCTGAGCACTGTGGTCACAGTGGAGCCTGTGGGTCACTGCCTGGTCAGGGGGCAGTGGCCTCTATGTCTCAAGCAGTCAATGACAGGGGGAGCTGTGTGCCCACCTTGGCATGTTCACCATTCATTTCCAACTTATTTAGGTATTAAGGGTACCTAAATAATCGAAAGGACAAGGGGAATTGCTTTACTTCATCTGCTGTTCACACCAATTCTGTGAGATTATAACTTTTATTATACAACTAGAGGCCCGGTGCACGAAATCCATGCAAGGGCTTGGCCCTCGCAGCTGCAGTGGCTTGCTTCAGCCCTCACAGCCCTGGCTTTGTCAGGAAGGACATCCAGAAGGACATCTGGAAGGTCATTCAGCTGTCCGGTCTAATTAGCATTTTATTCTTTTATTATTATAGATTTTTAGAGTTGTCCCAGCTCAGCCCTGCAAGCCAAGCCTGTGTAATTACAGAGTCCTCTTTTTAAAAATATATATATTTTTATTGATTTCAGAGAGGGTGGGAGAGGGATTGAGAGGTAGAAACATCAATGATAAGAGAGAATCATTGATCTGCTGCCTCCTGCACACCCCCTACTGGGGATCAAGCTCACAACTCAGGCGTGTGCCCTTGGCCGGAATTGAACCTGGGACCCTTCAGTCCACAGGCTGACGATCTATGCACTGAGCCAAACCAGCCAGGGCTCCACACTTTTAACCCTGTTCTTTGTTGAGCTGGGCTATACTTAACCCATAGTGTTGATCCTACAGAGTTGAATGGTTCCGGATCACAAGGAAAATAATCACTAAATTTACTTATAAAATGTCAGGCAGTATTTAAAAACCTACATATATTATTGCATTTAACCCTCACAATAATTCTAGGAGTGATTGCTCTTATGAGCTCTACAAATGTGGAAATGTGATTCCATCTAGAAGGGAATTTGAACCCAGACAATATAATCTTTATTACTGATGTTGACTAAACTTGCTAGGACATGTGTGTGTGTGTGTGTGTGTGTGTGTGTGTGGTAGGGGAGTGGGCTGAAACAAGCAAAGAGTGTGACAAATATAACAGGTGGCAAACACCATGTTAAAAGCTATACAAAGGGTGTTTTGATGCATAGAAAATAGGCCTATTGTTTAGTTCATTCTGGCTGCTATAACAAAATACTGTAGACCAGGAGGGTTATAAATAACAGAAATGCATTTCTCACAGTTCTGGAGGCCGGGAAATTCAAGATCAAGGAGCTGGCAGATTCCATATCTGGTAAGGGCCCACCTCCTGGCTCCTTACCTGTCTCCTTAATGCGTCTCCCATGGTAGGAGGGGTGTCTTTTATAAGGACATCAATCCCAGTCAAGAGGGTGCCATCCTCATGATCTACTCACTTCCCAAAAGCTCCCCCTCTAACTACTATCACATTGGAAGTTAGGTTTCAACATACCAATTTGGAGAAGACACACATTCAACCTATAGAACCTATATTAACCTTGAGGATTTTTGGATTGGCATCACCGAGTAGGTGATGTTGAAGGTGAACTTGGAAGGAGGAGAAAGTTCACCACATTAGAATGTGCAATGGGGGCTCTCTGGAGAGCACATTCCAGGCCTAGGGAAGAGTGTGTGCAAAGGCATAAGGCACCAAGGGCAGGATTAAGACAGTGTGGGTACAGTGTGGGTGGAGAGGAGGAGCATGACACAAAGTGGCTTTAGGGTGGATCAGAGGCCAAATGTAAAAGGCCTTTTCATTCTGAAACGTATCGGGAGCTTTGAAGGGTTTGTAGGAGAGGAGTGGGGTGGTCACATGTATGTCTTAGATGAATCATGATCTAAGGAGTAGACCCAAGAGGAAGCCATATCTGAGGTCGGGGGAGAAGGGAAAGGAAGCGGCTGCTGCAGGGAGAGCTTAGCAGTGGGAGGAGGACCTGAGCTCCTCTCTCACAGTCACACAGAAATGCCTTGGGCCAGCGCAATAGCTTCCCTTATGCCGCAACCCTTTAATATAGTTCCTCATGTTGTGGTGACCTCTAACCATAAAATTATTTTCATTGCTACTTCATAACTGTAATTTTGCTACTATTATGAATCATAATGTAGATATCTGATATGGAGGATGTATTTAGGCGACCCCTGTGAAAGGGTCATTTGACCCCAAAGAGGTCGAGGCCCACAGGTTGAGAACCGCTGCCTTGAAGGACTTCAAAGGCCATATGATGAGTAGGGAGGGGACTAACTGGCTGCACCCACAGGGTAAGCCAGTCCTCTGGCTGCTCATTGCATTTCCTATGCTCCTGTGAGCTCTGGGGACCTTATACAATGTCCTGGACAAGGCTTATTCTTTCCAGCCCCATATCTTTGCTTATGCTGACTTCTTTGCTTATCATTGCTCATAGAGCTGTCAGCATGTGCAGGCACTGCCGTCAGAGCTCTGCAAACATCAACTCATCTAATGCCTAGAAGGTAGGTATGAGGTAGGTGTGACCATAATCACAACTGTAAAGTAACTACTTAGTCAACCAAGCACTAGCAGAGGAACAAGCAGGAGAGGAGGAAGACAGGCAGCAGCAGGTGTATGACCTCTTAGAATGCGATGCAGTGTAGTTAAAGTGACAAATTCACCCGGTGGAAACCTACTCCCTCCTCAGGTCCTCACTAGCACTTCTTGCCAGAAGAAACCCTTCTGCGAGGAAAACATTTGTTAGACTGCTCCATTCCTCAGCTCCTACGGAAACATTATGACTGCTGTTTTCACGCCACTGAGATGGGGTGCAAAGAGCTGCCAGAAGACTGGCCACAGAGCAGAGACACAGTTAACACGAGCTCTGTTCCCAGGTTCCCAGAGACACAACACCAGTCTGCAGGCCAGCCCAAAGCTGAGAAGGATCCAAGCACCTGCAGATAGACAACCTAGGACTCCGTCACAAGTAGCCTCTGCTGCTCTAGTGTAACAATCAGCACGTGACAAAAAATGTTTTTAACGAAAAAGAAAAAGGTCTGATGTGTAGTGTATCCATTTCCCATGGTGTAAATTCTCACACGATGACCGATTGTAAACTGGGAAAGTGATGTCAGAGAATGAAGTTGGGAACAGCATCCTACAGTTGTCTCTCTTGAGCCACACAACTTGTTCCCTCGGACTCTGCCTGTGTGTCCAGTCTGATGGGCTCCTGCCTGGCTCCAAAGACCTCATCTACACATTGAACACCCTTCTTGCAACTAACCACCTTTTTACATTCTTTCGTGTGTGTTACCCTGGATTGAATGAATTCTTTGAGTGGATGTTGAGGCTAGAGCTTCTCTTGTCTCTTTCAAATGGGACACACTTCAACTTAAATTCCCTAATTCTCCTTGTTACAATAATTTCAAATCTCTGCACTGTTTAATTAAGAGAGAAGGAGAACTCTCTTGTATATTTGGCCCAGAGCAATTAAGCCACCAGCAACGTTAACAGGGAAAGGAAGGATGATCATTTAATTAGACATTAAATAATGAATTATTAATTATTGAATTGAGTTAGTATTCATTAATTAGTTTATAAAACGCAGTAATTACATCTTTTGTGTTCTAATACAGAGCTGTGTTTTATAATTATCTACTAAATCAATTATGTAGCCATTAGCAGTTTGCCCAAGGGTCAGGTTACCATTGTTTTTTTTTGTTCTCTGCAGACTGCCAATGACAAATACTGTAACTGTGTTCTTTCACAGAAATGGCATCCTGTTTACAGTAAAATGTTAAAGAGCGTGGGTCACTGAGTCAAGTAACTCAGTGCAATTAATGTAGACGAGGGAACAGAGCATTCTGTATTTGCTATAGAAGAAATTCTGTCTATAGGGATGATTTTCTGCTGTGAATGAGGTGGTGCTGGGAGCTGGTCCTGTTAGGGACCAGGAAGGGTAGGGTAAGGACAGGACTCACAGTAAGAAAATACACATGGTGTGAAGATTGCTTCATTTTCAAGCTGACTTAGCCATTCTTCATTCCCAGTAGTAGATAAAAAGCTAGAAAATGGCAAGACACAATTTCATTTTTTTTTTCTTTTAGAGCTGGTGTTGTCTGCCTTTCTAGGGTCAAGAACCCTTTTGAGAATTCAATGAAACACATTCTCCCAATAAATGTACAGAAAACACTTGCACAAAAGATTGAATATAATTTCAGAGTTCATAGACCCCAGAGGTCCACTTGTGAACCCCAATTTAATGATTCTCAAGCTTTAGTGTAAATGGGGGTTGTTTGGCGATCCATATTAAAATGAGAATTCCCAAGTCCCACACCCCCAGATCTGGATTTCCTGGGTTTTGAAGTCTGCATTTTAAACAAGCACTTAAGAGAATTTTCATGTGTCTGAGGAACATGACCAGTTCTGCAGGTTAAAAACCCCTCCTAGTGTTTCAAAAAGACTTTGAGCAGAATGTTAATAGTTTAAAAAAAAAAAAAAAAAGCAAGAAAAAATAACAACAGAGCATCGAACTCAGATCTGGCTCCAAAGCCAAGTCTCTCCACTTAATTGCTGAGCGTGTCATTTAACGTTCTCAGGCCCAGTTTTTTCATCTGTGAAGTGGTTATAATACCTAACTTACCAGCAATAAAATGAGAAAATGAATTGGAAAATGCTGGCATAAGAAATGTTTGTGATCTCTCTCAAGCTGGATACTTGATCGGAAGAGTTTATAACGATGGAAAGAATTCTCCTTTCAGAGCCTGTGAAAAACTGCATAGTTGCTGAAGACACGCATGACTTTTAGTGTGTGTTGGCAGCTTCGGCTGTCCGAGTAAATCATTCTCGCCTTGATACAGTAAATTATAACCACACAGGCCAAGGAGGAGGGGTGTTAGGTTGGAAAAATTAGGAAACATCTAAGCACTGTAGATATTTTGCTAAACCAGACTGGAATAGTGAGAATACATGGACCAAAAGACAAAGTGATGGACCTGGGGGTGCTTTCGTCAAAATATAAATGTCTCAGAAGCAATTTCAACTCTATGCCTGCACTTTTCCATGTTTGGTTAACAACATGCTCCTTCCCTACAATTTTTTTTCTTTACTATCAGAATATTGGTCAGGTTTCATAACAGAACTTGATGTAAAAGCATAAGATTTGCTCTACATGAATTTTATTTGTGAACTACATCTCAGATGAAATCAAAGATGCCTGTATTAATTTTGGGGCAACTCTTTATTTAAGGCATTGCATTACATTGGTCTTTGTCCCATTCAAAATGTTTGTAAGTTGACTCAGATACTGGGAAAATGTTCTTATATCTAAGCACCTTGGCCCTTTAAGATTTAGGAACTTAGTAGATAGTGTTTAAAATAGAACTAGCATTGATTCTACACTTCTGAATGCTCAATAGGAAAAAAAAATCTCCGTGTTAAAAGAGCTTATGGTTGAAATGGGTGTTTGAAATTCATACTACATTTCCTCTATAGGAATATCATACCTCCTGATATTTTCCAGGTGTTTTTGATAATTCATTTTTCTAGAATGTAGTTAAAATATACTTTATAAGTTAATAGAAAATATAGTAGAAAAATAATACTTAGCACTTTTTAGAAATTGTGGGGGGGCATAGCAACATTGCATTTAGTGGAATACTGATGACCAGGGCTTGAATCCTCTGTCTAACTTTTTCTGACTTTGCAAAAATCATTTAAGTTCTCAGAATGCCCACAATGCTTAGATATGTAAACCTTAACTCAATGCCTGGAATGACATAAACTCTGAATAACTTTATTAAGTTAAATTTTGATAATTAAATAAGACAGTACTTGTAAAGCACCTAGAGTGTCCATTGTGTCAATATTATTCATTTTGAACTGTTGAAAATTTAATTATGATATGTAGGTTTGCTAAGAATATGCTAGTTCCTGGAAAAGCAGACTTGCAATGAAAAATGAAACTGCAGGAAAAACTTCTATCAAGGTATTGAAAGGGACACCTGTCCACTTTCCAAAGGCTTCATCTCACCCAATTTCATGTCAAAAACATCGGCCTTTCCTTTTCCTGGAAAGGGAGTTATCAATTGCAGAACAGTTATTCCTGATCCCAAATGGCTAGGCTCTATCTGATCTCAGATAGGAGTGGAGAGGGAGAAGGAAAAGGAAGGAAAGGGAGAAATAAAATGACTTATAAAGTAACCAGAAAAGTGTTAGAAGAGTGCAAGGGAAAGGATGTGGGGCCAGCAAGAGGTTGGTAAAAACTGAGTCTCTCTGAGGGGCAGAAATGGTGAAAAGCAAGAGAAATAGATTAAAACAGCTGTGCACACCATATCCCAAGTGGAAAGCACATTTTGGTCAAGCTCTGGGCAAGGGCGAGTAAGACGCTGATCCTGTACAGACCACGTACAAGTCAAGCGCTTATGATGGGGGCAAGGTCTAACGCAATGGTTCTCAACTGCAATGACTTTACCCCCGCCCCCAGGAGATATCTGGTAATATGTGGAGACATTTTTATTGTGATGACTTCATGACTGTGAGAGCAGGGAAAAGAAGGGTATGGGATGGCGTGTGGGTAGAGGCCAAGGTTGCTGCTAAACATCCCACAATAAACCCAGCCTCTCACAACAAAGACTAATAAGCAAAAATGTCAGCAGTGCCAAGCTTAGAAGTCTTGACCAAATGCAACCTCAAAGTATTACTTTTGGCTTATTAATGTATGTAATATCACCACATTAAAAGGCTAGGTCTGAAATATGAGCAAATGTAATAATTCTCCATTATCTGATAATGTAAAGGTTGGATCCTTCAGGGTTACAGCCCCTTGGGCACATCTTCATTCCAAAGTATGGTAACTATTTAAAATTGAGTCTCCCCAAAGCATTCTTGTATAATTACAGGCACTGGCTCTGGACTAGGCTTCCCAGCACGTGAATACCAGCTCTGCCTTTTACCAGCTGTCCAAACTTGGACAAGTCACTTAAACTCTAAGATTCAACTTCATCAGTTCCATGGATTTAATGAGAAGACAGCCTTTAGGAAGTCGTGAGAGAAGAACGAGCTAATCAAGGTCAAGTGCTTGGCCCTATACCTAGTACAGTATAAGTGCACCTGAAACATGAGCTATTACCCTTTTCATTATAAAAGTGTCTTTGTGCCCAATACCCTGGTGAGGACCTTGACTGTTTCTTGGTTGCTTCTAAGGCTAGAACTATGCCGGGTCAGAGGTGGAAGGCCCAAGCCTGGCAGTCTGACTCTGAATGCAGAGCCCACTGCAGGCGGCCCCATGAAAAAAAAACACAAAAAAAGCAATACATGTTTCAGAAATGCTGAGTGTGGGGCACTTTCACAGTAGAATCCATAAAGATACCAGAAAAAAGGCTTTTCTCCAATGTAAAATCAGGAATTAAACTAAAACCACTAGTCTCCTCATTTGCATTTAAAAATTACGAATTTCACAAATAATAAGCTAAAATGAATGGTTAGATTACAGGCCTGATATTATAGGGCCTGGATAACAGGAGCAAAAACCACATGGAAGCAGAGAATAATTTCTGCTGCTGAGGAGGCAGGAAAGATAAGCCAAGAAAGGTGTTAGAATGAAAGAATCAAACTGAATTTTAAAAAGTTACATAAAAAAATTTTTTAAAGCAGACTCAGAATGGGTTTTTTTAAGTACAAAAAATGAGTGGGTCTTAAATGGAAATGGAAATTCAACATAATATAAAATGTCACAGAAATAATGGACTAAAAGAGAACAGATGTTAAAACTTAAATTAAAAAGGTGTGGGCTAGGGAGAAAAAGCAAGCAAGAGGAAACTAGAGACAGAATGAGAAAAGGAGGCAGCGTGGTGTGGTGGAAAGATGCTGAACCAGAGGCTGGACCCCTCATCTTAGCTCTGGTGGGTGTCCCTTTGTGACATTGACAAAATCCCTAAATTTCCTTGGCCTTAGATTCAAATGAAGGGGGGCTAGATGGGTTCTGCTATGTCTAAAGCTACTCTGGACTTGTCCTGGTTAATTTCAGGCGTGTTGGTGAGATCCAGGAGGAGCTATAATCTGGAACTGGCCTGGAGTGGGGCAACTAGAGGAAGGGTTGCATGGAAGGGTGGAAAGGGAAGTCCAGATTGGGATGGAATCAGGTACATGGAGTATGCAAGAACAATGAGGGGCACGAGGGGCAGAAGGTGCTATAACAAAGGTGTTCCTACAGGTAATCGAACTATAGAGCAGGTGGAACAGATAAGTAGGGGGTTGGCATTGTGGTAATTGGCAGCAAGAACCCAGTTCCTGCATTTGGAGGCAGGAGGTGGCTTACTGGAGCTCTGTGCTGGCAAAACAGAGGTACTAGGTTCAGGGGAAGAAAATGGTGACCTAGCTGAAGACTGTGATAGGCACTAAGTCACAGAAAGGAGGATAAAAGTCTGTCCTACATCAGGAGATGGGGAGGGCTAGAACTGTAGGGAAGATACAAGGAACATGGGTGACTGATATAGGGATATTGAGAAAGTTCTCTCAAGCTTAATATTCATCCATCCTTCCCTCAGAATAGGGCAAAAATGAAATGTTATGCTGACTTGCATCAAGTCTCACGTCCTCCATTTTTCCAGCTTTGTGACATTGGGCTAGTGATTTTACATTTCTTATGTATTTATTTTTATCTTTCAAAATATTTTCATTGATTTCATAAAGGAAGGGAGAAGGAGAGAGACAGAAAAATCAATGATGAGAGGGAATCATTGATTGATTGCTTCTTGCACACCGCCTACAGAGGATGGAGCCAGCAACCTGGGCATGTACCCTGACCAGGAATCCAATCTTGACCTCTTGGTTCACAGGTTGACACTCAACATGGAGCCACACTGCCAGGATTATTGAACATTTCTAACATTCAGTTGTATAATATGTTGAAAGTATCTCATAAGGTTGCCTTGAAGGCTCTAAATATGTACTTGGCACAATCCCTAGCACAAAGTATGTGCTTACTAAATGTAAGCTATCATCATTCATTCAGTCCAGATTTACTCAACACTTACCAGCTCATGAGTCAAAGTCAAGAGAGATGGAACAATTTTGTTGTTGTTACTTTAGAGAAATATTGATGCTATATACAATAAAAACAGGTAAATGTGAGAAGTTTGAGCAATATTTTGCTCTTAAGGAATGTAAAAAGCAGCCAGAGGAACACATGCTAATGCATACAGTGCAGAATGATTCCAGGTTTAGGGTGGGAACGAGGGTGGGTCATGACGAAATAATGAATCAAATGTTGGCCCTGCTGTTGCCAGGAGCTCCGAGCTGACAGCAAGACAATGAGAGGGCCTTGCCGGCTCCATCCCAATGTGCGTCATCTGGATCCTTTGAACTCCCACCAAATGACGGAGGCAAAACTTTCTTAAAGGACAGGAATCTGAGTTTTGTTTGGGTCAGCTTCTTCGAATCCCACTTTCAGACTTGTTCTTTGTGGCTGCAAGAAAATATACGAAGTCCAGAGGTTCTAAGTGGTTCCAGAACTATCCAGGGATTGCTCAGCGTTTCCCATAATGTCTACTCATCGTTGAAGATACAAAGCAAGGCAAACATCAGGACTCCTCATGATCGTTCCTCCTGGCAAGCTGAGCTGGGGAAGGGAGGGGAGGACTCTAGTCAGAGCCACTCAAGGTGCTTTCACTTGCATTTGGTTGTTTAATTCTCAATACAAACCTGAGAGTTAAGTCTTTTGGCCACTGGTGGCAGGTGAAGTGTACAGGTGCAATCATGTTCTCTGGGTCACACAGCCGATCAGATTGGGAGATAGGACTTGGACACTAGCTTAACTCCCAAGGTGGTGCTTTTATTTCCTCCCACATAAGACATTTCTAAATTTTTGGGACAGTTATGTTTTTAGAAGAAGCAACATCTACAGGTGTATGCATGTGAGCATGAGGTGTGTACGTGTGTGTGTGAGAGAGAGAGTGAAAGAGATTTCTTTCATGTATACAGCAGCCCCTCCCACTCTTTTTTACTCCAGTGTAATCTATGCACATGCAAAATAATTACTTCTTCCTGTAGGAAGTGTCAGTCCTCCAAGCAAAGAAGAAAAGACTACAGCATATGTTACCGACACATGTTTTTGCTAGTCTTGTCTCTGTTCCGCCTGCTGTGGCAATCAGCTTTTGCAAATACTGTCACTTACCAAATACAAAAAGCATGTGAATGCCCAGCCAATGGCCTAGGCTAAACACAACCAGGCTTTCTGACTTGGAACATCACCGAGAACAGAGGCTTTGTTTCAAAAGAACAAAACCAGCCTTGTAGCATCAAAACCGTTGGTGGGGAGAGAGGGGGCAGTGAGGGTAAAGACATGGACCTAACCCAACAAACTGCTTCAGGGTCAGCCTCATGCATATGAAGGAAAATGGATAGTACTTGATAGTGGGTCTGCTCCATCCAGCCAAGCCAAAGATGGGTGGGGTTCAAAAACACTGCTGGAAACATTGGTATCTGGCCAAATGGCTAAGTAGCCAGTTGGGGGTCTGAGAAGCACATGCACAGAAGGGCTTTGAGCTCTGCCTCTTGGCCAGATGCCCACCCATCAAGTTCTTCCAGGGGGAGTGCTGGCAATGGGCACTCCTAATCCCAGAAGCGCTTGACAGGTAGGCTGGTTGCCGAGAGCCCCCCCATTCCTCCTCAGGTGCCAGACTTAGTACTTTGGACACAGCAGCTCTGAGCATGATGCTGAGACAAAGGAGGGGAGTCTGGCACTGACTGTGAGGAGCCTGTTGTTTTGTGGAGGGGCATTTGTTTGTGCTTCCTGGCTTGGCAAGTGTGGCCCCCAGGGGTGCACTGTCCCTGGTGGGCAGACTGTGACAGGAATTGGCTGGGGTCAAGAGGGCACAGCTCTGGGCATCTCCAACCAGTGCCCCTCTAGTCCAGCATGATTTTGAGGGCAGCCCCTGAGCATATCTATAAGGTGAACAAGGAAGAGATGGTGTAAATCTGTGGCGTCTGTGAAAGTAAAAGCTTGAGCTAATTTAAGGATATTGTCCCAAGAGAAACCGGAACTAAGCTCGCCCCCTGCAGAGCTCTGGGAAACTGAGAAGGCATCTGGGATTCCATTTGTATAAGGACATCTGAGCCTTCCAAATGCAACACTGGGGAGCACTTTTGGAGCCAACTGTTCAGTTCTACAACTCCTACAACTAAGATCCCTGAAGAAAGAGAGGAACCAAAATTGCCTAACCCTTGGGGACTGAGTTCTGGGAGGAGGTCCCCCTTATTCCAGGTAGGAGTGAAATGTTGCAGACTTCCTTCTGGGTCTGAGGACTCATTGGAGAGTTCTACCAATACCCCTTACTTCAGTAATGGGAAATATATGTTATGGACTGAATGTTTATGTCCTGTCCTCCTCCCCATTCATACACTGAAACCTTAATCCCAAGGGGATGGTATTAGGAAGTAGGGCCTTTGGGAGGTCATTAGGTCATGAGGGTGGAACCCCAATGAATGGTATTAGTGCCCTTGTAAGAAGCGGTCAGAGAGCTAGCTAGCTCCCCTTCCACATGTGAGGATACAATGAGAAGTGAGCAATCTGCAATCCAAAAAGGAGGGCCCTCCCCAGAACCCAACCATGCTGACCCCTGAACTTGGACTTCCAGCCTCCAGAACTTCGAGAAAGAAGTGTTTGTTATTTAAGCCACCCAGTCTATGGTGTCCTTTGTTATTTTCAGCCCAAAGTGACTAAGGCAATATGCTAAGCTTTAGCAGAAAGGACTGTAGGACCAAATGAGCTAAAGTCACAGAGAGAAAGCTTACCATCTCTGGCTCTGGTAGGAGCAGGACTTGTGAGAGCAGGATCCCGAGCCACTACAGAGCTGTGGATGGCAAGGAGCCTTGGGCTCGCTTAACACTTGAAGGCAGGGTATGCTCAGGTGTGCAAAGGCATCTCTTCCCCAAGCCAAATGCCATTTGCTGGGTCCCAAGAGGCCAGTTGGTCTAGGACAGTGGTTCTCAACCTTGGCTGCACGTTAGAATCACCTGGCAATATTTTTAAAATCCTGATTTCTGGGCCTCATCCTCTGGAAATTCTGTTTCTTTGTTACTAATGTTGTGGCCCCACCCCATAACAAAGAAACAGAAATTTCTGGAGGATGGAGCCCAGAAATCAGGATTTTATAAAGATTCCCAGGTGATTCTAACGTGCAGCCAAGGTTGAGAACCACTGGTCTAGGAGGGGAAGTCTGGACTTAGGTCTTCACTGGGTTCTTGAGAAAGGTTTCTCCCATCTAGCGCATTGCGGATAAAAATTGTGCAATGGCCCAGAAGATCATAAGAGAAAACTGACGTGGAACTACAAAGCTTTACTCCAAAGAAATCCAAGTTATTATATTTTTACTACACAATTAGAATTCTCCTGATGGTTCTGTTGTTTTTTGTTTTGTTTTGTTTTGTTTTGTTTTGTTTTGTTTTGTTTGTTTGTGTACAGGCCCTCATGCCACCATACATACATCTACTAGTAACACATTAGGCTTTCATAATATTCAGTGAAGCAAAAATTATCCCAACAATCCCACCTGGTTGTTGTTAGGACAACTTACACATGGTGGACACATGATTTCTACAGGCTTCATCGCAGTGTGCTGCGATTTACCTGATTCATGGCCGTTGAGCTCAGACTGGTTTTTTGAGGGCAGGAACCATCTTTTCCATCTCTGTCCGTTCAGCTCCTAGCACAAAGCCTGGTATAGAGCACATGCTCAGTGCATTTTTGTTGATTAGATAAAACTTATTGATTTAGTTGCTTTAACATGTCTATAGGTGGATCATTTATTTGGCAAGAATTTGTGAAGAACCTAGAATGTGCTAGTCACTGTGCCAGGCACTGGGTATACAATGATATAAGGGAGCTCACAGCCCAGTGGAGAAGACAGATATACACTGAGTTCCTTTAGAAACATATAATGGCAAAGCAGGACAGGTTTCTCTGAGAACATGTAGCAAAGTAAGGTGGGAGGTTTCCTCCTGGAAGTGACACTTACCCAGGGATCCTAAGGAAGGGTGAGGATTAACATGGTTAAGGAAGACATAAAAAGGAACCATTACATGCCGTTCCTACGTGCCACACATTATTCTGTTTGCTTTACACACATACTCATTTCATTCTCACACGATCCTGGGATGAAACTACTATCATTATGCCTAATTACACAGGTGGGAAAGTTAAGGCACAAGAGATTAAAAACTTGCCCGAGGTCACAGAGACAGTGAGTGATGGAGTTTAAACCTAGCAGGCTGTCCCTGGGGTATTGCTTCCCACATGGAGAGAGAACAGCCTATGCCAAGGGCCTATGCCTTAGCGAGCAACAAGGAACAGGTCCACTCCAGGCTAGACAGGCTCCCAGTGGCTATCACATCAAGTCTTTCCCAATATTGACACCTCTCCTCTCCCGAGAATAATTCTGGCGTGGGCAACGTCCTCCACCTTGTTCTAGCTGAAAGGCGCCATTCACGGTGCTAACCAACACATGTCTTCAGAGCCAAGGCACTGAGGATGAACGAAGGAGTCAAGACAAGTGCCCACTGTGTGGAGTGGCCAGGAAGTATCTCAAAAGGAGGCTTGTTTGCATCCATCTCCATATGTCTAATCGCTTTTGGAAAAAAGAGAGGAAAGAACAGGAAAGGAAAGGGCTGACCCAGCAGGTTTCTCTGTTGCATCTGGTGACTGTGAGCCACAGAGTAAGGAAGTACTTAGGCGAACAAAGCCGGACCTTCAGCCAGGACGACAGCACCAAGGGCTTTTTCATGGGCACTTAAAATGGGCTGTCAACAGAAATGCAAATCGAGCCCGTCTTTGTCTGAAGCCATATGTCCTCTGGGTAGGAACAGTATTTTTCCTGCTGGGAATGCTGTTCAGGATTTACTTGGTTACAGCTGAGCAAGTACTGGATGGTAATTGAGGGGGGCAGTAAAGGAAAAAGAGAACGCTCAAAGAGTTACAAGGGAACCTCCACAATCTTTAGAAAGAGAGAAAGAAATTTGCAAGCTGAGAGGCAGCCTATATCACCCCTGGTGAGGGAGAGGAAAGCTACTTTGCAGTAGTCTCTACTCTCTACTTCCATTTCCAGAGTCTCATCTGCTAGTTGACCTCACTTATTGCCTTGCAATGCTTTAAAGTAAAGTTTTCTCTCTCCTTAAAACAGTGCGTCTTCACAGTAAATCTCCAGGGTGTGACCCTGTCTATCTCCTTTCCGATAAAATTCGGAACTCTTTTTATTTCTTTAATCCCTCACTTCAATGTCCACATGTTATAACCAGGAAGGCCACTTATGGGACTGCAGTCCTTCACCACAGTTATGTAAGTTTAGTTCTTAGCATTCAGATTCTGGAGAGGCCATGTTTAGCAAGAGCCTATCAGACCAGAATCCAAAATAGCATCTGCCCAACCTGGGATGTTGACAGTGGGGCTGACATTAAGGCCCCAGGGCCCAGGCAGCAGGCCCAGCACTGAAGAACACGGCCTCTGGAGTCAACCTGCCTGATTTCAATTCCTGGTTCTGCAGCTTTGTAGCTCTGCAGGCAGGTAATAGTCTCACTAAACTATAGTTTCTAATAAGTAATAAAGAGAGGGCAATAGGACCTATTGCATAGGATTCAATGAAATAATACCTATAAAGCACTTAGCATTGTACCTGGCCAGAGTAAAAGTTGGGTTAAATGTTAGCTATTATGATTATTAAGATAAGGGGATTAAAAGCAGTAACTGGAACCAAGGTTAAGTAGATAGGTTAGTTAGTAGATAGATAATAGTTAGTACTAATACATAAATCAGGTAGATAGGTTGGTTAGGAGTTAGGTTAAAGTGGAGAATATAGGAAGAGAATGTAGTTAGGGGCAGACTCATGTGGCACAAATGTTTAGCCCAGCTTGATTACTTAGAGCAGGGAAAACCCATGATCTGGATATAAGACCCCAGATTATGAACAAAAACTACATGCCAGGGGCAATGATAAGTGATTTCCATAACTCATTTAAGTATAATCCCCATAGTACTGTTACATAGTTGAAATGCCTAGCGCAGTACTTGGCACATAATAGATGCTCACTAAGTACTTGTTGATTTTGAAACATTTGGCAGCATTCTTAGATTATCCCTTTTGAATACATATAATTTGCTTGGCAATTCAAACATGGAAGCAATATTATAGTCATTTGCCTTTTAACCATCTGAAGCATAGGAGAATATACAAAAGATACTAAGATCTTTCTACATTGGTGAGAAGGCTTTTCAACATTGGCCTCGATTAAGAAAAAAAAAAGCAACACAAGCCAGTAATCTGTCAAAGAGGATGTTATTTAGAGAGATTGCTTAAAGTTTTACAGTAACACAAGGCTAGACTGAAAAATGTTCTTTTTGGCAAATGAATAACAGAATAATTAAAGGAGTCAACATGCAAAAAGGGAAGTGAAAATTTGAAATGGACCCTGAGACAAATAAATTATGAGGCAGCTTCGCCTGTGTAGGGAGATGCCAGTCAACAGAGCCATCCTTGAAAGAGAAAATGGACTTCTCTCACATGATTACTCTCAGTACATTTGTCTTCAAACAAGGATCTCAGTATTTCTAATGTCAAAGAATTTTATAAGGAGCAAAGCAAAGTCTAACAATCCTTCCAGATTGATTTAAGTTTGGACTCTCCCCCACCTTAGGCCTATTTTTAATTATTTAATAATGTTTTATCAGAAATCCCAGGTGTCCAGTGACTGTTGGGATCTTCTATCCCATTTAAATGACAGCTGTCATTGAAAAGCAAGGGTCTCCCTGGGAGTATCTAGCAATAGAAACAATATTTAGGATGAACATCAAATTCTATATTCTTTCAGATAATGAGGGGATTTCAAGCAGAAAAGAAGTATTTTCTATTTTATAATAGTTACTAGGGGCCCAGTGCGTGAAATTCGTGCGGGGGGGGGGGGGCATTCCTCAGCCCAGCCTGCCTCCTTTCACATATTGGGAGCCCTCAGGGATGTCCTACTGATGGCTTAGGACCGCTCCCTGCTCCCCATAGGGAGCAGGCCTAAGCCTCAGTCTGGCCTGCCT
This sequence comes from Murina feae, assembly GCA_004026665.1. NCBI lineage: Eukaryota > Metazoa > Chordata > Mammalia > Chiroptera > Vespertilionidae > Murina > Murina feae. The sequence goes on from PVJC01002680.1 coordinate 38,352, forward strand.
TTGTGGGAGGCGACCAGGTTAATCAGGGCAAGCCACCAGCCCCATCACTCCGCTGCTACAGCCACTACCAGTCACCACAGCCACCAAGGTGTTTTCATTAACATGGACTCCAGTCCCTGTTAATGACAACTTTCTTTAGGCATTTATAAGATGTGTTTTTCATAGGATATGACATTTCTTTCTTTCTTTTTTTTTATCCTCACCTGAGGATATGTTTCCATTGATTTTTAGAGAATGTGGAAGAGAAGGGAAAAACAGAGAGAAACATCAAAGTGAGAGGAACACTTTGATTGGTTGCCTCTTGCATGAGCCCTGACCTGAGCCCCAGCCAGGGAGGAGCCTGCAACCTAGGTACATGCCCTTGGTCAGAATTGAACCCACACCCTGCAGTCAGCAGGCTGAGGCCTTATGTACTGAGCCAAACCAGCTAAGGCAGGATATGACATTTCTTAGCCCTCCAGCAGTGGACCTTCATTTTTTTCTCCAAGAGTGTGGTGGAAAAACCCTAGATGCCTTTTTGGATTCTTATTTCCCAAGTTACTGAGAATATTACCAGTGGCATACAGGGAGCTTAGCCAGTGAGCATTAAGAAAAGGTGTTTCCTCTGTAGTTCACTCCCATCACCAACTCCACCTCTGCTCCTCCAATCCCAACTCCACCCCTACCCAGGCCTGTAGCCTCTGGCCTAGGATGCAGGCCTAAGCAGAAGACACCCCAACCCCCGAGATCGCCAGCTCCACTCCTTCCCAGGTTCCTACAATTGATGGCTCTGCCCCTTGGCCCCCCCTGCCTCACCCACCACCTGCCTGGCTAACAGGCCTGGCTACTTCAGTTGTGGGGCTGAGGCAGACTGGGTGCTGCCATCTTAGTTGAGTTAATTTGCATATTTGCTCCTGATTGGTTGGTGGGCATGGCTTGTGGTTGTGGCTTGTGGGTGTAATGGAGTGAGGGTCAATTTGCATATTTCTCTTTTATTAGATTGTTCCAGAACCATCATATCAAGCAATCAAGAACTGTATGTTTGAGCCTATGAAACTACTCATCAATACATAGTGTCATCCTTCACTGAATGGGGACATTAGCAGCCTTCATTTTTTGGTATTGCATAGGAAGTCACAGTTACTAAAGTGGGTAACTCTATTTTAACTTACCCCTAAATATAATCTCTCTCTCTCTCTCTCTCTCTCTCTCTCTCTCGCTCTCTCTCTCTCTCCAACCTCTCACATGTTTTCAATCATGGCCCAGCCAGTAAAACTGAAGCCACAGTAAGTATTTATACAGGAGGGTGACAGGTTACAAATATGAAGGAATATTTTGGAAGTCACATGGATGACATGGAAACATGCAGAGATTAGCAATATGGGGAAGTCACTGCCATTCTAAACTGGAGGAATTAAAGGAGCTTTACCAGAGACCAGAGGGAGACAGCACCAAGTGGAAGCTAGCAATGTACTGCATCTGTTCAGAGGCCATCTGAGCAATGACATGGACATAGCCATGAGGGGAGATGGTTCCAGATGCAAAGAGAGAGAGGAAAACACTCCACCTTCTTCCTTCCTTCTGCCCACAATCTCATTGGTCAAACCTAGCAAGAAACCAGCTGACAGGGATGCTGGGAAAGGCAGCTTTCTGTTATTAGTTACCATACGGAGCAAAGCAGAGCAGGAAAGGGGCATGGAACGTACCTGGTATCAACAAGCCAAGAATTGACATAAGCATATGTGTGCACATTCACACACACACACAGACACTTGGTTCCCATATAAAAATTGTCCCTTTTTAAATTTGAAGCTAATTGAATCAGTGTAAAATAAATAGGGCCAGCCATTTACAAAATAATTTAACTTTTCAGGTCTACTTGACTCTAAGAATCCAGGGTGTTGTCTTTCACTATGATCAGCAATCAGCTTAGAAAAAGAAAGGGGAGAATAGAAACCTAATGCTTACCATGTGTTAGGATCAGTGTTTGATGCTTTTCAAACATTATCTCACTTTACACCAATCCCACTAGTTTATTATGGAGTTGAAGGTTATAATGCTGCATCAACCTTATTGCACAACCTTTGAAGAAACTCAAAGAAGTGACTACATTGTCCAGGGAAATACAAGTAAATATTAGAGCCCATTATGTAGGTGGGTCTGACTTAAAATTTTCACTGACAACATACACCCTGAGATGCAACTGATACAAAGCTGAAACCTATTCACTTTCTTTGTGTCCTGCTACTTATTGTAATGTTGTATAGTGATTGAAAAGAGAAAAAGAACAACTTGAACAAAAAAGTAATAAAAGGATATATGACTTTTAAGTTAATAGAGAAAAATGGAAAACTTTTTTGAATAATCAAAATAAGAGAAGAAAAGGTAAAACAAATATGTAAAAGAATAAATATTAGAAAGCACATAGTATGATTATAGATTTAACCCCAAATATACCCCTAATCACATTAACTGTAAATGGACTAATGTATCTACTAAAAGATAAAGATTATCAAAATAGCTGAAAACACAAAACTCAACAATATGCTGTTTTCTAATAACACAGAGAAAACAAGATAGAAATAGTTTAAATGCAAAAAGATAGAAAAGGGTATACCATGCAATTACTAATCAAAATAATAATAATATCAAGCAAAAGACATTATTAAAAATAAAGAGAACATTTCATAATTATAACATTTTAATCATATTAGAGATCAGTCTAATTTTTGGTACACTTACCATAAACCTTTAGAATTACATAAAGGAAAGTTGACAGAAGTAAAAGAAGATACAGACAGTAATAGAAACCCTAGGACATTTATCCATCTGAATAATTGGTAGGACAGACAACAAATCAGTGTGGATAGGAGGATTTCCATACTGAACAGGATGATTAACAAATAGATATAATGGACATGAAAAGAACAGTGCTGTCAACAGCTGCAATGCGTCCATCTCAGTGCAGTGCACATTAAGCTTTACTGAAAGCTACTCTCTACTAAACCATAAATAAGACAAAGGCACTCTTTAGCTCTGTTACTTGGTTTTCTTTCTTCTTTTTTCTCTCTTCTTTTTTAAACTTTTACATAACCTCCCACCAAATTTTCTTGTCTGGGTCTTTGTATTGCATTTTGGAGAATTTCTGAAATGTATGGTAATCTTTGGCATTCTGTTAAAATATGTAAGAGTGAGAAGAGCTGGTTTTAAGCTCTGCGTATGGGAGGCAGGGGATTCATCATTCACTAGGTGACCCCTCATGCTCTTTTTTTGCTGGGCTGATTTGGTTTCACCAAGAAGAATCCTTTAATCCCCTGTTTTCTCCTATGTAAACTCAGGATGACAACTGTTCCTAGCTCACAGGGTTATTGTAAGGATTAATGAGATAATTCATATCAAGTGCTTAAAATAGTTCCTGACACATTGCAGCATTCAATATATATTAGCTACTAATATGCGACGTTTTCAACTACTTTCACGGTTTTAATATTATTGATTCGCGATGTTGATGGTACCTGGATGTATATAACAAATCACTTCTTTAACATCTCCACATGGAGCATGTATCTTAGCCAACTCAAAAGTAACTTGTCTGCTCTTCCCTATCTCAGTAAAGAATCACAGAGTTAATTATCACTGTCTTGTCAGACTACCACAACAAAATATCATAGACCGGTCGGCTTAAAAAACAGAAATTTAGCTCCCACACTTCTGGAGACTGACAGTGTAAGATCAGGTGTCAGCATGGTTGGGTTCTGGTGAGAATCCTTTTCCTGGCTTGCCAATGGTCACTCTCATCACACTGTGTCCTCATACAGTGAAGAGAGAGTGAAGTCCAGTCTCTTCCTTTTTCCCCCTTTGGTTTAGTACACTTCCAAATACTTTCAGATAGAGCCTCACTCTCTCCTCCATTTGGATTTTGCCACTTTTCTGTTATTAACTCTCCCTTGTAACATTTGGTACTGAAAACTCGACTTTGTTCCCAGTTGTCCTGCCATGACTGCCACCTCCTGGACTCCCGGACATCACAAAATGCCCTTGGATTCTTCACGGCGGACGGTTGCATTTGGAAATGTAGACCCTCTTTCAGATATTTTTGGCTTTCCCTTTCAGGCTGCACTGTTAGGCCTTTGGGGCTTCACATTGTTTATTCTTGCAGACTTCCTGGAGCGTCAAAAATGGCTTAAAATGATTACTATGCTGTGCATGGGCATATATGACATTCAATCTCCCTACACTGAGCTGAATTTCAATGAGATTTGTGTAAATGAATCAGAAACACATGGGTTTCATCCTCCCTAACTACCTCTACTTTTTAAAAAGTAGGAACTCAGCATTTGAGTTTCGCTGAATAGAAAATGTTTGAAACTAAAAGAAACATTTCAAATTAGAGCGAGCAAGGCTTTCTTATGCCTGCTAGCCATCTTGTCTCTTATATCATTCTAGTTAGGGATGTTGCATTTGCTAATATCTGCTCAGCTTCCCTGTCCTCTCTTTCTTGCCTTTAGATTTTGCCCTCCTTACTGTAAGTCCCCACTAACCTCCCTACTTCCCCCCATCCTTCTGTCCTAGAAACAGCCACCTGTTGGCCACTGCCTGCCCTACCTATGATCACACCCTAGAGAATTTAACACAGGTATTTATAACCAAGGAATTCCAACACCTTGTCAAAGTGACACAAACAAACTTTGAGGAGATAACAGCTTTTGGGGGCATTCCGTATTCTCCTACCTCTAGTTAGCTGTACTTGGCACTCTCTGCACAAAGGCGCTCTCCATTTTACTTCATTTCCTTGCCCTGGTCTCCATTTCTACTCTCCTTTCTCCCACCTGAGTTCTCTACAGCCAGCCTAGCTCCTCATTGCGAAAGTGCTTTATCTCCATCTGCTACTGTATATGCATGAGGGTTGCTGCTTTCCTCTCCCAGACCCTGGCCCATTGTCCTGGGTGGAATCCTCACAGTTGGAGCCCTTTGCTATTCTTAGGCTGCCTCCATTTCATGAGGGCTCCAGAGAGCAGAGCCAGGTCTTGGTTGGGCATAGCTGAGTGATTACATTGAGATCTCCGATTGCACAGCACAGAGTATGTGGCCATGAGAAGACAGGACTGATGAAATTGTATCACCGTGAGGAAACTGAATGAAGTGCTGAATTACACAGATTCCCACAGCAGACACAGTCCCTAGGACAGTCAGCAACTCTGAGTGATATTATCTCCCTTCCTGACCACATTGCATTGACTTAGTCCTCTGCGTAATTTTCCTTGAACTACCTCAATGAATTAATGTCCTTTTTGCTCATCCTCAGCACATTTGAAGCATTCTGCTAAAAAGCGATATTATCCATTATGAATAGATCAAGGTAGATATGAGATATTTGAGGGCTAGGACTGTTGCAGATCTGAATATACTGATAAGTTCAGGTGCTCATTAAACTCCTTTCCATTCACCTACACATTTTCCAACCGCATCAAGCCCTTTATCATCCCAGAATGAACCCATTAAACATCTATAGGTCAAGTGCTCTGTGGGAGAGTAAAGGAAGAAATGCTACTTCTGCTAAATTTCCACAATGTGATTCACAAAATTAAAAATTAGGTAAAACTAAAGAGAAAAAATATATGGCATGAGAGGGTTAAGTACATTCTATTGTATTTTTAACATTTTAGCCATTAATAATTAATATAGTGCTCAACTATTTGGAGGCACTAGTCTAAGCATCTTACAGTTATTAATATGTGTAATTTTCATAACAATGCTTCAATGGGGGTACTGCTATTATCTACGATTTAAAAATGAGAAAACTGAGATAGGGCAAGATTAAGAGATTTGCACATGGTCACACATTTTAAGGGGTAGAAGCCAGGATTTGAACCTAGACATACCAACTATAGAATTTATGCTCTTACCACTCCACTATACTGCTATGCTGTCTTGGAGATAGCAGATATGTGGAGCATTTAAATGTTTGGAAATTGAGATGTAGAATCCAAATTCTAAAAAGAACCAGACGTAATCTAGAAGATATCTACCTTGAAACCGTCATATGTAAAATGGGAATAGTATCCATCACAAAGGAAATTGTGAGATTTAAATTAGCTAACATATTTAGCAAGAAACCTAGCATTTGATATAGTGTCTATTTTTCCCCCCAAGAAAAAAAAAGCAAACTGTGTGTATTGTATACATGCATTAATGGATGGACCAAGAGCTGGCTGGCTGACTGGATAATTAAATAAGCAAATAAATAAACATTTCTTCCAGACTCAAGTGGAAGAAAATACTCAGCTATCAATGAGATGAGTGTCAAGGTCACATTGTTTGACAAGGATGGGGATGGGAAATATCTGCAAAATCCTATCTGCCACACAATGTTCTAGTCCCAATTTTATGAGCAGACAAACAGATGCTGGGATTAGTCACTGAAAGATCTCTTAGTGTCTGTTTATCCTTTTCTTATCAAATTAATTATGTAATAAGTAATGTGTAATTTTTTGGCTCATCAGTATCCAAAAGTTTTCTAATTTGGGAGCATCCCCGTTGAGTACATCTAGGTGGAAATCAGCTCTTTACCTTCCACTATTAAATCTGCTGCCAATCAAAGCAAAGGTACATGACATGATCTTAGGCAATTCAACCTTTCTTGTTTTTCAAAGCTTGATTGGGTGGCATTAAGACCTAGGGATAGATGTGGCCATATGACTTTGTTCCTGCATGGAATGTCAGCATGTGACATGCGCCATTGAGTAACCCTAAATAACAAAGAAAGTACATTTCTCTCTCCTCCCCCACCACCCCGAATAAAATGGAAACAACAAATCTTTCTCTATAACAGCATTATATTCTCTGTAAGCCATCTTAAATTATTTGGAGAGACATTTCCCTTACTTCTTTTTGGTAGCATTGGGAGAAATTATCTCGTTCTAGAACACTAATCTTCATTTCTAACCTACAATGGATAGTAAAGACATAATTTTAAAATCACAAGTAACTATTTGTTCACCCAACTGAACAAAACACACAGTGTATGTATAACTATGTGTATACATCATACATATTTACTACATAAGAAGATTCATATTCTCAGTGAATATCTAAATTGCTCATGCCATTTTTAATGCTATCATTTAAAAAAGACTAAATTTGAGAATGTGACAGTCTTTATCATTCATAAATTATTATAATTATCTATAAATATTGGTGACCATATCCCTGGCCTTTCGGTGTACCTGACAAAGTATTTTGTTTTACTGGCGTGAACATAGCACATAAAAAGGAGTTTATGTCTTTAGCTCCTCTCTTTTGGAGTAGGGGTAGACTTGTCAGATCCACACAGTCTTGGTAACTAGATAGCCATGATTTGTGAGATGGCTGGTCAGAGTTGGTGCTGTGGGAAAAAAGTAGAGGGAAATCGCATTTGCTCACATGGAGATAAATGGAAATAAATGTTTGCATTTGTCCCATTGGCCCTATAATCTAGATATATGAAACCAATCATATGCTTGGATAGAGCACTTGTTCCCACAAAATACATTCTTGATTATGACAATTCAATTATGTGCAACTTCATTGTTACTACTTAAGATGAGTTTATTTTTTCATTTGAAAGAAATGTTAATCCATTTATTAGTTTAGTGAATAACACTTTTCAAAGCATGATCTTATAACTCTAAAACTATCTGAGGTAAAAATTATTAACCTTTTTTACAGATGAGAAAAATGACACTCAAAGAGATTATTTGACTTCCCTCAGGGTTACATTGATTTCAAGGATCAGAATCAGGACATGAAACTATGTCATTTGACTGTACTGCAGTAGGTTATCAAATTTATTCCTGCCCTAACCAGTTTGGCTCAGTGGATAGAGCCTCAGCCTGTGGACTCAAGCGTCCCAGGTTCAATTCTGGTCAAGGGCATGTACCTTGGTTGCGGGCACATCCCCAGTGGGAAGTGTGCAGGAGGCAGCTGATGGATGTTTCTCTCTCATCGATATTCTAGCTCTCTATCCCTCTCCCTTCCTCTCTGTAAAAAATCAATAAAATATATTTAAAAAAATATTCCTGTGTTATTTTCTATCAGACTTTTCAGTTATCCTTCAAAAGTCCTCATCTTGGTGAACAAAAACATTAGACTAAAATATAACAAGGAAGCTCTCATTGACCATTAAATTTACTGGTCAGAAACTTCTCGGCTCACAGCTAAAGATTTCCAAATGATGGAAAGAGGGCAGTTAACATGTTGTGATGTTCTATTTTTCAGCCATAACTTTTCTTCTAGGTTTATAGTTATGGTTTGGCTTTGGAGTACAAAGCAGTAAAACTTAATTGAATAGAAGTCAGATCAAGGTCTTTTCAAGTTAGACATAATGTGAGTAACAGAAATACAGATGAATCAACATTAAAAAAAATTCAGTTACAAAGACCCTAAAGGAAAACATAACTCCTAATTTATAAAATCTCCTAATCGTAAAGCATATTTTGTGTGATATACACAGGAATAGGCACAACTATTATTTTTGGAAAGAAAACTATATCATAAAATTCCTATCTAGAGGCTCAATGTGTACTTCTGATACAAACCCATGGCCTTAAAAAATTAAAAACTCAGTAATACTTGCAGGTGACTCAGATTGCCTCTATCTTAGAGCAAAGTAAAAACAATTCCCCCAATGTAAAACCAAGTCACATTAACTACATTTAATTCAATAAATAGATGAAGTAAAAACTTCCAGCCTAAGTTCCTTTGTCCTGTAAATTAAAGCCCCATTTTTATTTGGGTGGAATATCCATCATTCTGACAAATTTGAAATTCTTAGAAATGTGACTTCGATGTGATATTTTGCCCCATGCTATTGTAGTTGCACACTCTTCTCTCTATTTCTGAATCAATGATGTCCTACTCTGGAGGTTGTGAGTGTGCTAACTAGAGGTAAGTATTTAAACCAATACCATGTAGTTATAGTGGTATGCTGAATAATGGCTTCCCAAATATATCCACTTCCTAAACCCAGAATTTGTAAATATGTTCCCCTAAAAGGAAAAGAGGTTGCAGGTGAGATTAAGTTAAGTACTCTGAGATGGGGAGATTATCCTGGATTATTCAAGTGGACCCAATGTAGTGTAAAGCAACTAGATCTAACAGACATATACTATACAGGACATTTTATCCAACAACAGCAAAATCACATTTTTCTCACATGCACATGGAATATTCTCCAGTATAGGCCAGTAAGCCACAAAACAAGTCTCCACAAATTTTGAAAGATAGAAATCATACAAAATATCATTTAAAACCACAATGGAATGAAACTAGAAACCAATAATGTAAGGAATGCAGGAAATTTCACAAATATGTGAAAATTAAACAACACAAAATTAAATAAGCAATGGGTCAAAAAAGAAATCAAAAGGGAACTTAGAAATACTTTCAGAAGAATAAAAATGAAAACACAATTTATGGGATGTAACAAAAGCAGTGCTCTGAGGAAAATTTATAGTTATAAATGCTTATAATAAAAAGGAATATTTCTCTCAAATCAACAAGCTAACTTTACACTTCAAAGAACTAGAAACAAAATAAACCCAAAGCTAGTAGAAAGAAAGGACTCATAAAACTCAGAGCACAGATAAATGAAATAGAGAATAGGAAAAATATTTTAAATGAAATAAAGAATAAAATACAAAAGTTAGTTATTTAAAAAGATAAACAAATTTTTAGCTAAACTGACTAGCGTAAAAAGGAGAAGATGTAAATAACTGAAATCAGAAATAAAAGTGGGCCCTAACTGGTTTGGCTCAGTGGATAGAGCATCGGCCTGCGGACTCAAGGGTCCCAGGTTTGATTCCGGTCAAGGGCATGTACCCTGGTTGTGGGCACATCCCCAGTGGGAGGTGTGCATGAGGCAGCTGATCGATGTTTCTCTCTCATTGATGTTTCTAACTTTCTATCCCTCTCCCTTCCTCTCTGTAAAAAAATCAATAAATTAAAAAAAGAAAAAGAAATAAAAGTGGGAGCATTATTATCAACTTACAGAAATAAAAGGGATTATAAGAGAATGCCATCAATAATTGTAAGCCAATACATTTCACAATATAGATGAAATGGACAAATTCTAAAAACACAAATTACCAATGAAACAATTGAAAATTTGAATAGAATTATAACACATAGATTAAATCAATAACCAAAGCCATTCAACAAAAAAGAGTCCAGGACAAGATGGCTTTGCTGGTGAATTCTATAATCATTTAAAGAAGTAACTACAATCCTTTTCAAAATCATCCAAAAAAATAGAAGCAGTGGGAACACTTCCTAACTCATTGTAAGAGGCCAGCATTATCTGTTACCAAAGCCAAAAAAGAAAAGAAAACTATAGACAAATATTTCTTATAACCACAGATACAAAAATCTTTAAAATATTAGCAAACCAAATTTAGCAACATATAAAAGGAATTACAGTCAATAGCCAAGTGAAATTTACCCTAAGAATGCAAAGTTGGCATAATATATGAAATAATTACTATAATATGTCATTGTAGATAATAAAGGACAAAACCCACATAGTGCTTTAATAGGTGCAGAAAAAACATTTCAAAAAATTCAACACCCATTAATGATTAAAATCTCCCAACAAACCAGAACTATAAGGAAAATTTTTTAACTCGATAAATGACATCTATGAAAAATCTTCACACTAAAATCTATGTACCAAAGCAATTAAAGGCAGTTAGACTTGAAAGGAAGAAATAAACTCTATATTAATGTATATGTAGAATTCTTAAGGAATAAACACACATGTACAATCACAATGCAAAATTGCTAGAAGAACTGTAAGCAAGGTCTCAGGATGCAAATATAATATACAAAACTCGTATTTCTACACACAATTCTTTAAAAAAGTAAATTGAAGAAAATAATTCTATTCACAAAGAAATAAACAAAATAATATATTTAGTTGTAAATTTAACAACAAAATTTTATTGTAAATTGTACAATAAAAGCAAAAATATTGCTAAAAGTAATAAGAACATATTAATAAGTGAAGAGAAATTCTATGTACCTTGATTAGGAGATTTAAGAATCTTTAGTAGAAATTGACAAGATAATACCAAAATTTATAAGAATACAAAAAGACCTAGAAGAGTCAAATCAATTTTGAAAAAAAAAACATAGTTTAGTTACTATAGAACTATAGTATCATTTGTATATTTGTATACAAATGATATTTGTATAAAAATTGCCCTATGGATCAATGGAATAAAATTGAGTTCAGTAATAAACCCTGGCATTTATGGTTAATTGATTTTTAACAAAGGCATCAAGAAAACTCAATGACAAAAAGATACTCTTCTCAACAAACAGTTGTACCAACACCATATGCTAAAATTAACTCAAAATGGATCATAAATATCAATGTAAGAGTTAAAGGTATAAAACATCTAATAGAAAACACAAGAGAAGATCTTCATGACCTTTGGTTAGACAAAGAGCTTTTAGATAGGATATCAAAAACACAAGCCATAAAAGAAAACTGAGAGATTAGATGTCATCAAAATTAGAGCTTCTGTGCTTCAAAAGACACCATTAAGAAAATGAAAGGATAAGCCACAGCAGGTGAAAATATTTGCACATCGTATATACAGGGTGAAGCAAAAATAGGTTTACAGTTCTTTGAATGGAAAATGATAGAATAATCTAATCTAATAAAAGTGTAATATTGAAATTGACTATTTCTTCAGGACACCTAAGCCATGCCCACCAGCCAATCAGAGCAACTACATGCAAATTAACCCAGCCAAGATGGAGCCCAGCAGTCACGGAGCTGAATAAACAAGCAGCTTCCATTGCAGCAGGAGTAAAAGTGTTTGCTGACTGCCTGAGCTTCTCTCAGCTCCAGGCAGCAACATGTTTGCAACATTGTCTCAATTATAGAAGCCACAGAGCTGAAGCTAACAGAAGTCTTTGTTACCTGCCTAGGCCTCGGCTTAAAGGAACAGTATATCAATTATAGAAGATAAATAAACCCCAGAAACCTGCTTCCAGCCAGCCTTGCTGGGACGTTGGGTCAATGGGAGCTGTGGGCAGCCTGAAAGCCTGAAAGCAGCCCTCAGCCTATCACCCACACTGGCCACACCCCAATGGGGTGAGGGACCCCACTGGGAGGCTTGGCCAGCCTGCAAACAGCCATCAGCCCCTCACCCAGGCTGGCCAGGTACCCCAGTAGGGACCTGAACCCTGAAGAGACTGTGGCCAGCCTGCAAACCGCCATCAGCCCCTCACCAAGGCTGGCCCCAAAACCTGAAGGGGCTGTGGGCAGCCTTAAAATGGCCCTCAGCCCGTCACCCAGGCTGGCCACACCCCAGTGGGGTGAGGGTCCACACTGGCAGGCTTTGCCAGCCTGCAAAAAGGCATCAGCCCCTCATCCAGGCTGACCAGACACACCAGCAGGTGGACATCCCCAGAGGGGTCCCAGACTGCGAGAGGGCACAGGCCAGGCTGAGGGACCTCTTGAGTGCACAAATTTTTGTGCACCAAGCTCCTAGTCTATATATATAAAAGCTTAAGTTACAGGTGGACCTATTGCTATGATGTGCACTGACCACCAGGAGGCAGATGCTTAATGCAGGAGCTCTCCCCTGATGGTCAGTGCACTCCCACAGTGGGAGTGCCATTCAGCTGACCAATGGGCACCCGAGGCAGGGCTCATGGCTGGTGAGCCCCTGCTGCAGCATTGTGAGCCTCTCCCAATCAGGACTGACTGGGCCCGAGTTGGAGGCAGATGCAGCGGGCTGTGATGAGCAATGAGCCAGAGCAGGCAGGAGTGGCAGGCTGTGTTGGACTGCTAGTTTTGGCCTGATACTCACAGGCCACACTGAGGGACCTCACTGGTACATGAATCCATGCACTGGGCCTCTAGTTAATAAGTATACAAGAATAAACTCTGTGTTTTTCATACTCATAAGCCTATTATACTTTTGCCATGTATCCAAAATACATAAAGAACTCACTGCTTAAAAAGATAAATCTAATTATAAAAAGAGCAAAGTGGTATGTGAATGGCTATTAAATATATTAAAAAGTATTCAATATTAACAGTCATTGGAGAAAGTAAAATCACTTTAAATTACATTGCATAAGCACTACAATGGCTATAATTAAAAAGGCAGACAATATCAAATTTTGACGAGCAGTGATGAAACTGGAAAATGGATCCTCATAAATTGTTGGTAGAAATACACATCTGCTTTGCAAAACAGCTTGGCAGTTTCTTAAAAAGTTACATAAACTTACCAAAGGACTCAGAAATCTCACTCTTAAGAATCTATTCAAACAATGAAAACATAGCACAAAGACTTGAACATAAATGTTCATAGAATCACTACCATAATAAACTCTAACTGGAACCAATGCAAATGTCTATGAATCTGATTAATGGATAAGTAAAATGAGGTATAGCCATAGAAGGGAATATTGTTCAACAATCAACAAAAATTAAACAACGATACATGCTAAAGTATGATGAACCTCAAAACATTAGGGTAAATGAAAGAAGCCAGATGCACAAAGATACATCCTATGTGATTCAATTTATATGAAACTAGAGGCCCGGTGCACGAAATTTGTGCATGGAGTGGGGGTGGGGGGTGGAGGGTGTCCCTCAGACCAACCTGCACTCTTTCCAATCTGGGACCCCTTGAGGGATGTCCGACTGCCTGTTTAAACCTAAATGGGAAGCCGGACAACCCTTTCACAATCCAGGACTGCTGACTCCTGACCTCTCGCCTGCCAATTGCCCTTAACCACTCCCCTGCCAGCCTGATTAATGCTTAACTGCTCCTGTGCCAGCCTGATTGCCCCTAACTGCCCTCCCCATGCCAGGATGGTCTCCCCCAACTGTCCTCCCCTGCAGGCCTGGGTCCCCCACAACTGCCCTCCCTTGCAGGCCTGGGTCCCCCCACCCCCCAACTGTCCTCCCCTGCAGGCCTGGGTCCCCCACAACTATCCTCCTCTGCCAGCCTGGTCCCCCCCAATGTCCTCCCCTACAGGCCTGGGTCCCCCCCAACTGCCCTCCTCTGCCAGCCTGGTCCCCCTCAATGTCCTCCCCTATGGGCCTGGGTCCCCACCCAACTGTCCTCTCCTGCAGGCCTGGGTCCCCTCAACTGTCCTCCCCTGCAGGCCTGGGTCCCTCCCAACTTCCCTCCCTTGCTGGCTGTCTTGTGGTGGCCATCTTTGACCACATGGGGGAAGCCATCTTGTGATGGTCAATTTGCATATTACTCTTTTAGCAGATAGGATGTACAGAAACACATATTTATAAAGACAGAAAGTGAATCAATAATTGCTGGGGCTAGGGTGTGTGACTGGGGATTGACTACAAATAGACTTGTGGAAGGTCCAGAGGGGTGATGGGAAATTTCTAAAATCAGATTGCACTGATGATTGCACAACTTTATACATTTGTTAAAAATCACTGAATTGTACACTTACTTATGGTATATCCCAGTAAAGATTTTAGGTTGTTAGAGGGGGAAAAAATTAGCCAAGAAAAAACAATTAAGTTTAAGCTGTTTTTAAACACATGGCCTGCTTATTTACTTTTATTGTAGCTCTTAATTATACTCATTTCAAATCAGCTGCCTTACATTCCCCACTGGAAATGTAAACAGAAGCATAATTGATTAACTTGGTAACGATTCAGTGTCAGGCCTTCAGGAGGAGTGTGTCTGTCTTGGCCACTGACATCTCAAGCACCTGGCGCTGAAACCAGAAGCAGAAATCAGGAAGCACCAGGGGACTAAAGAGAACAAAGGCGCCCAAGGCACAATTCCAGGAGGTGGGCTTCCAGGAACTATCTTGAGGCACTGGACCCATGTGAGAACCCCCTGTGATGACTATAGTGGATCTGCCCATCAGCCTGGGTCAGGGAAGGAGGACCAGCCTAGAAGAGAAAAGAAAGAGAGAGGACAGGAGGAAGTGACAAGAGAGAACAAATAACCTTGTTACCAGCGCTTTCTGTTACTCCCAAATGGTATCCAACTGATGAGCTGCGAGACACATGTGAGGGCCATTTGTATGATCAGATAAGCTGAAAACACTTGGTTCATGGCCCTCACACAGCGAATCCTAGAAACGCACTATCACATTTCATAGCTTTGGGGAAAACCAGAAGAGGAAGGATTGGGCAGGGGTCCAAAGAGGAAATGCCTTCTGTCACACGAGGTCCTGGAGCTTCCTCTCTGCACAGCCCTCTGCCCAGAGTGGCGTCCGAGGCTGCCTTCCCCCACAGTCTGCCCATCAAAGGGTCTTATTCATGAATCATAGATAACAGCAACAGCGTGACAGGCTGGGACAGGTTCGCATCTCATCCATATTTTTCCCTGTCAAAGGCAGAGAATAAAATGAGATGCCAGCTCCACGTGTGCGCATTCGGATGTTTCTGTGGCTGGGCAGAAAGGAAGGAAGGGGAAAATAGGAGGTGACCCTCAGGGGAAGATAACGCCTCTGAAGAGCCCACAGGACAAACACTTTCAGGCACTTGTCTTTCATTTAGTCCTTCCAGTAACTTTATGAGATGGGTATTATTATACCTACCTTACAGATAAGAAACCGATGCTCAAAAATCTTTCCTACTTATCAAATAGGTAGCATTACTCATTATGTACCTTACAGAGAGGTAAGAACCTAAGATGCAAAATCTTGAGTGACCAGTGTTATGGATTTAGTGAATGGCTGAACTGGGATTTTAATTCAGATCCATGAGAGCCCCTAGCCCTTGCTCTTTCTATTATACCACACTGCCCATTCAGGTTTGCGTAGTTTAAAAAAATGTTCAGCCTTTCAACTTAGGCGCTCTGATTTCTTGTTTCTAGATGATAATAAGCCAGCCTAAAGTCCTCCTGGGAATTCTTTTCTCCCCCAGGGCTAGAAGAATAGAAAAAAACAGCACCTCGCCTCTGAAGCTTTAGGAACAATCACAACCCTAAAGGCTAGAGTCAATGCCGGGAGGATATTACTGACAAATGGCTTAAGAAAAACCTTCAGAGGGTTTGCAGCCACCCACACCATTTGTAAAATCTTAGGGAAGAAACCTGATCCTGAAAATGGTTGGAAAGAAACAAACCCCAGTATCAGAAATGTAAGTGGAGGATCATTGCCTTTAGGCAACTGGTGTTGTGAGCAATAAACGCGTTCCAACTGATTCAACAAAAAATAACCCAAAACAAGGCTGTTTTTAAAAAGACATTGTACAGGACTGCGGGTTTCATTTCCTTTGCCTTTAGATCTCTCGCCTCTCATTCTGAGCAGCAGATGCTGCCCTAGAAGGAAGTAGAAGGAAGACCACCTGCTTTCCAGGGCATCGCTGCAACAAATAGCTTTGAGGCAGAGAAAAGAAAGATCACAGGATGAAAAGGAAAGAATTAGAAAAGGGGAAATGGGAAATTAAGAAGTTGGCTTCCTGCACACTTCTGAATTATTCAATTGCTAAAAAGCTGACAGATTTCTTTTGACACTTGACTGTCTCGCTGTGTCTATATCCATATTCCCCTTTTAAAGGACCTACTTGAAGAGAATTCTGTCCATCTGCACAGCCCAGTTTTCTGACATATTTATATTTATTCACAAAGTGGAGGCATAAAATTTTAAAGAACATGGGTATTAATTAAGTGGTGTTTTAGTCTAGGGAAGTTGCTCAGCTTTAAAAAGACTCCCAGGGGTGAATCCTTTTTTTTAAAACAAAACAAAACACTAACAAAACAAAAAACAGAAAAAAAAAGAAATAACTCTCTTGGAAATTAAAATTCCCCATACTCACTCACTGCTACCCCCCACCCCAATAAAATGACTTAGAAAATATTTTTGAGTTCCAAAGTTTCTAAAAATGTCATAAACTCTCACTTAAGGCAACAGGTATGGCTTGAGTCACTTGAAATTATACTCTCAAAAGCTAATTGTTTGGAGAGAACTGATCCCCCACATGCCAAGAAAAATAAGACATTACGGAAATTATTCATATAATTCCAACCAAGTCAACTCACTCACCTGAAACACACCAGTAATAAAATAACAGGAAAATGTCTACAGTTTGGATGTCTCAGGAAATATTTAGAAAGCTGTATTTTCCATATATTGAGGGTTTTCCTTTTATTAAATACCCAAATGTTGTTATTTTAAATTTTCACTGGTTGTAAGACCTTTCTCAAATATACATTGCTTTGCCTTCTTAAACAGTATTTATTTAGTTATAATTTATTCTATTAATACTTTCAAAAATATATTCAAAACATAATTTGAACTCCTTTTGATCCCAGGATCTCCATATCAAATACCACTGACAGTATGAGGCTATAATATGGCAGTACCCTTGGGAAGAAAAGCACACTTGATCCTCTTAATCTGTGGTGCTCATATGCTCTCCTCTGGTGTTGTTTTCATTCCAGTGTGTGTTTTTCAGAGTTGTTCTGTCTTTACTCTGGCTGCCAAGCAATCACATATATATACTAGGGGCCCGGTGCACAAAAATTTGTGCACTTGGGGGGTCCCTCAGCCTGGCCTGTGTCCTCTCGCAGTCTAGGACCCCTCAGGGGATGTCTACCTGCTGGCATGCCTGGCCAGCCTGGGTGAGGAGCTGATGGCTGTTTGCAGGCTGGCCAAGTGTGGACCCTCACCCCATTGGGGTGTGACAAGCCTGGGTGACAGGCTGAGGGCTGTTTTCAGGCTGCCCACAGTCCCTTCAGTGTTCAAGTCCCTACTGGGGTACCTGGCCAGCCTGAGTGAGGGGCTGAGGGCCGTTTTTAGGCTTTCAGGCTGCCCACAGCTTCCATTGACCCAAGGTCCCAGCAAGGCTGGCTAGAATCGGGTTTCTGGGATTTATCTTCTATAATTGAAACACTGTTGCTTTGAGCTGAGGCCTAGGCAGCTAAGGAAGCCTCCTGCTTGTTTCAGCTCCGTGGCTTCTATAATTGAAAAATTGTTACCGTGAGCAGAGGCTCAGTCAGGCTAGGCAGGCAGTTGCAACGGAAGCCTCCTGTTTACTCTAGCTTTGTGACTGCCGGCCATCAGCTTGGCTGGGTTAATTTGCATACATCTGCTCTGATTGGCTGGGGGTGTTGCTTGGCTTGTGGGAGTGGCTTAGGCATCCCAGAGAGATGGTTAATTTGCATATTACTCTTTTATTAGATTCGATATGGTATTGATTTCAGAGAGGAAGGGAGAGGGAGAAAGAGATAGAAACATTAATGATGAGAGAGAATCATTGATCAACTACCTCCTGCACGACTCTTACTGGGAATCAAGATGCAAGCTGGGCATGTGCCCTGATCAGGAATCCAACCGTAACCTCGTGGTTCATAGGTAGTCGCTCAACCATTGAAGCATGCTGGCGGGGCAAAGCGATCAATCACTTTCTGTTCATGTTACAGGGCTACCTACCTGAGAGTCCCCTTCCTCTTGCAGAGTAATACTTCTAACATTCCATAAGCTTGGAAACCGAATGACCCAGTGGGATAAAAGGGTACTAAGTCAGGGCTCAA
Source organism: Murina feae (assembly GCA_004026665.1). Classification (NCBI taxonomy): domain Eukaryota; kingdom Metazoa; phylum Chordata; class Mammalia; order Chiroptera; family Vespertilionidae; genus Murina; species Murina feae. Next base: position 56,858 of record PVJC01002680.1, read on the forward strand.
GAGAGGATCTGCTAGCAATAATACACAAACACATTAGAGGTCTTCTAAAGGATAGCCCAGCAATCAGAAAAGCACATACAACAAAAATAGTTTGCAATAGGATTCTCTAAGAGTAGGGATGACAGATGAAATCCAGGGCACAATATTTGGGACAGACTTACTAAGAAATTATTTGTTGTGTATCTGAATTCAAATATAACAGGACATTCTCTTGTTTTGTTTATTAAATGTGTCACCTCTAAGAGGTGCTGCTTACCTGCTTCAGCCTAGTCCAGCCACCAGGCTCTCAATTGTAATGGTTAAGTAGACTTAACCCCAACCAGATGTCTTTCACAGAATTCTTTAACTCTAGATATTATGGCAACAAAAATATTCAGTGAGAAATGACTAAAATCAGACTCACTATAGAGAACCATATACTTTTTAAATATAGTTAACATGTACAAGACCATGTGAATAAATTATAAAGACCACCCACTGGTCCTCAGCTTCTTTTTGTGATGTGACACTTATCCTGCATGCCGGAAGGGGAGCCTCTAGGCTAGGCTGGCTCTTTGTTCTTAGACTTTGTGGACATTTTTATGCCTGTGTTGTCTGTGCGTGGGCACTCTAAGAATTTGAACCTAGTTGAAAAGTATTTTTAGTTTCTGCTAATTTATTCTATAAACACATCTTCAAATATTGAATTTTCTTGGATAGTTAACCTCCTGGAAACTACTCTGCAACATGACCATTAAAATTCACATTTTTAACTTGGACAGCTTGTTTTGGCCTTCATCTGAGACACTGCCAAGTGGTAGGAGTTAATAGTTTAAACCCTTTGGCAAGGAGATCCTTGTACTGGTACACACTCCCAGCGTAATAACGTTGATATCTCTTCTGTCCTCTGCTGCTACACACACAATCCAATCAGAGTCACTAGACATCTACGACACGTGAATGATATATCACTGATGTTGGTGGCACATATGCCATTTTAAACTTCGCTTTCATTATTAAATGTATTCCAGGTAAAATAGTTGTCTCAATAATTGAGAGCTGGCTAAGTAAGATGCTTTAGCACTGGAGCAGATCAAATAAATTAGGGTAATTCTCCACTTCAAAATGAGTCCATCCATCACTTCTGTGGTACTCCTTCTCAAGTGTTGAATCAAACCTCAATCATAAGGAAACAGACAAACCCAAATTGAGGGATATTCTGCAGAATGATTGTCCTATACTCTTTAAAAGTATCAAGATCAAGAAAGACACAATCATAAGAACTCTTTCAGACTAAAGACTTAGGAAACATGCCATAAACGCACTATGTATGTGTAATCCTCCGTTAATCTGCTCAAAAAATATATAAAGAATTTTATTGGGATAATTGATGAAATTCGAATCTAAATGGTGGATTAAATAATAATATTGTATGGAGTTAAATTTTTCTTGTTTTGACAACTGAACTATGGTTGTTTAGGAGAATGGCCACATCTAAGAAATATATAGTTCAGTGTTTAAGGGACAGATGGCATGATGTGTAAGGAGAGAGAATGATAAGGCAAATTGGGGCAAAATTTAAACAACTGGTGAATCTAGATAAAGGGTATGCAAGAGTTCTTTATACTATGCTTGAAACTTTTCTGTATATTTAATGTTATAATAAAAGTTACACAAAAAGTAAGGTATCTAACGTATATCTTACTAATAACTTAAGGCCTCTTTTAAAATGTGGAAATTAATATTATATGCAGTTGTACTACCAAAGTGAAGTGTTACTTGTCCATTAAAAAATAGAAATAGACTTAATAAATGTTTCTGACATGTCCATGAAGTAAAGACTCCATCTTAACTAGAGGCTCAACAGAAGAGTCATTGCTTAAACAAATTTCTTAATATTGAAATAGGACGAGATCTCTAGGATAGTGAAATGGGCGAAATATGATAGAGGAAGATGCATGATGACTAATTCTGCCTGCTGATATTGTAGCCCATATTGTTTAGAATTTATGTTATTTTGAGTCTAAAAAAATACAGTACTCAGTTAATAGATATGGGAAAACAATATTGGTTTCCTTCATAATGAAAGATAAAAACCAATCAATTATAGAGATACAAAGTTTTCTTGAAAAATTCTTATATCTAAGTATCTTTAAATAGGACCCGAGTTTGTGGGCCTTCCAGTTTCCAACTATATAAGGAGTTTGAAAGTCACCACTTCATTCTAACTAGTAAAATAATGAACAGACAGAGAAATCAGCAAATCTTCTTGGATCCTTTAGAGAGAGGAGACAGAACAGACTACTGTGCCCATGACTAGGGAGACAGGTGAACACAGGGAGTCACAACTCACCTGGAGTAGAGATTCGTGAGTGGAAACATATGACTGGAAATCAATGGAGCAGAACTGCTGCAGGAACAGCGCAGGGGTAGAAACATCTAAAATGTCACTGACAAATCTTGAGAGTTTAGTGTGCACAGCTCTGAGAGTTAAAAACTCCAAGAGGAGCCAGGAGTTGTCCCTCCACTCCTTTTAGTTTTGTAAGATTTGTCTCCAAGGGTTCAAAAAATATTCGTTGTGAAAACCAAAAACATCTATACCTCCACAGCCTAATGTCTACTTTAACATAACATAACATACTTTATTATGCCACCATGTTAATCAATATTACTTCATTATTCCAGGAAAATCTTGCTCAGGATGAAACAGCTGAAACAACTGCTTGCTCTCTATGATTCTTTGAGCGCTTAGCTCTACAGCTTTGCCTTGTGGTGTTCACCAAACTAAACTGTTATATCACAATTGTTTCCCAATCCTAACCAAGCTCCCACATTGAAAGACTGGTCTTCAACCAGATTCCAAAACTACATAATATGCTGATTTTGCCCTCTGCCCTCTGAGATGCAGTGAAATTCTGACAAGATAGCGGTTGGAGATTTCAGGAGTATTTGCTCTATTACTATTCGAAATGGCATGATGAGAAGAAACTCTGCATTGTCTCATGAACAGGTTGTTTTGATGGTATTTTCAGGAAGCCATCATCACACATTTGATTGAGTTTGTAAATGAACCAAAGAAACCACAGGCAGCATATTCAGGTTGGACAGTCCGTGTGCTTTGGCACTACACAGCATTCCTGCTAGCTGCTTGAGCACCTAGTACTTTGGAAAGAATACCAGAGAGGAGAAGATTTTCATAGAAATCAACTCACAAAAGCCTGGTACTTAAAGCTTCTGCTTTATGCAAGATCATTAGGAAAGTCTAAAAATAGATCCTTAGAACAAGGTATTAACGATGCTCAGCAGTTCTCTAAGGAGTTACAAATTGACCTTCCACACAAGACTGCTTAGCTCACACTTCACGCTTTCTAAGAAAAGGTGGACTCTCAGGGTGTCTTGGAAAATATGTTTCATGGCCAACAAGCTTACCAATGCCTCAAAAATACTGATCTGGAGAAACTGGAGTTCTGTTCATTGGAAGAAGTAGAGTGTCCAAAGCTTCTAACAATTGCCATGACTGTTACCGTCAACAACATCTCGCCCTCATCTCCCTGTTGTCTCAGGATAAAACAACAGTGCTGCGGGTGAGCCTTTGGGGATCTTAGGGTGGAAGGATGTAGTTTGCCTGTGAGAGTGATGTAAACCTTTGGGAACCAGAAGATGGACCAGGAGATTATTCTGTTTTATTGATTAGAAATCGAGGTCAGAGAGCAACAAATTCAGTTGCCTAGAATTATGAAACGAGCCAGTCTTTGGAGGCCTGGGATCAAAAATCAGCTTTCAACAATTCTTATTTAAAGCTCTGCACACTCTACCCGTATTTGCTTCTCAGAAAACACATAATGAGCTCAGTATTAGAATTCAGATTTATATGCTATTGATGTCAATAATTTCCAGCAGAAGCCTATAATACAAGTTCTCACAAATGCTGGTTTTCCTTTCATACCCCTAGGGAAGCTTTAATCTTCCAATATTATCAATTAAGCTGGAATACTGTGTGCTTTTTGCCGTGTGTGTGTGTGTGTGTGTGTGTGTGTGTGTGTTTAAAAACTGACATGGCCTCGTTGCTTAATGCACAATGCTATTTATAAGGTTCATGTCCTTATCACTTAATCATGGAGACTAATAATTATTATTCATTTCATTTAGGCGCATTTATTGGTTGTGTTGGCAATCATTTTTCAGCTGCAACTGGTAGTCCTGATTAAGTCCTGCCTCATGAAAATAAGAGAAAGAAAGAAGGAAGGAAGGAAGGAAGACCTCTACCTTTATTTTTGGTCGTTTTGTTCAGAGCTTTTTCTGGTGGAAGCCATAGGTCATTATAGACAAAGTTTTTATTCAATATTATGACCCTCTAGTCCCAGTAGGGAATTAGTAGGATAAGAATTTTCTCCAAAATTTCACATTATAAATAATGTCCTTCTCTTTTGCCTTGTCCTGAAAATCAGAATTTCTACTGTGATGGACTAAACTCTAGGATAGAAGCTAGGCTTCTAGCTCTTACAAGCTATGCAATTTTGGTTTCCAGGCCTTGGTTTTGTATCTAAGAAGTAACAGAAGATTTTTAAGCTCCATGCAGCTCTATCTAATCTAATAAAAGAGTAGTATGCAAATTGACCCTCACTCCGTTATACCTAAGCCACACCCACCAGCCAGCCAAGCCATGTCCACCAGCCAATCAGAGTGGCTGTATGCAAATTAACCCAGTCAAGATGCCTAGGTTGGCTGGGCCTTTGCCCAAGGCAACAAAGTATCAATTATAGAAGCCATGGAGCTGAAGCAAACAGGAGGCTTCATTGCCTGTCTAGGCCTCTGCTCAAGGCAACAAAGTTTCAATTATAGAAGATAAATAAACCCCAGAAACCTGATTCCAGCCAGCCTCGCTGGGACGCTGGGTCAATGGGAGCTGTGGGCAGCCTGAAAACGGCCCTCAGCCCCTCACCCAGGCTGGCCAGGCACCCCAGTAGGAACCTGAACCCTAAAGGTTTTATGGGCAGCCTAAAAATGGCCCTCACACCCTCACCCAGGCTGGCCACCCCCCATAGGGTGAGGTTTCCCTCTGGGGGGATTGGCTAGCCTGAAAACAGCCATCAGCCCCTCACCCAGGCTGGCCAGGCATGCCAGCAGGTGGACATCCCTCGAGGGGTCCCAGACTGCAAGAGGGCACAGGCCAGGCTGAGGGACTCCCCAAGTGCACAAATTTTTGTGCACGGGACCCCTAGTAATTCTATAATTCTCTATTGAATGAAATCCAAATGAAATTCAGTGTCTTTTTGATGGAACATTATTTTGTGTCACTACTTTGGTATTACTACTTTTAATGCTTTTTAATAGCTTGGAAACAACACACATTAACTATCACAGTAAAGTAGAAATGAAATTTGGAAAAGAAATAATGATAAAATTGCCATCTAATGAGCATTTAGTATGTGCCTAGCTCCCTGTTAAGTGCTTACACCTTTCATTTAATCCTCAGGACAATGCTCTGATAGGCTGACTACTTCCACTTTTCCACTTGGAGGCTTAGAGTAGGTAGATGACTCCCCAAGGTCACATCGCTAGTTTAGCAGCAGAGCTCAAATTGGAACCTATGCCACAAGACGCCAAAGACTGTTTTCAATGTAGGCTCCCTGTCACCAGCTTTCACCTCATTTGTGTGATGGCCAGTCAAGCCCAACGCTGTTAGACCTGGGGGAAGAAGATCGCCCAAACAGGCTTTGTACCCTGTTTCACACCCTCCCTTTCACACCTTTTTGGGAGCACAGTAGGAGATTTAATGACTTTAGTGTGGACTCACTCTCTTCTGTTTTTAGATATTCAGCTTCTCAGGGTCTCAGCTTCTCTTGTCAGCATTCCTCATGGCTTTAAGAATGAGGGGAGTAAAGATGTAGATCTTCTTCTGGAAAATTTTGGAGATCAGTTGCACCACTGCATTCCAAAATACTCCCTGTTACCAATATAAAGTTTCTGGCAGAAATCGGCCTCTATTTTTCTTAAGTTTAATGAAATGGTTGTAAAATTAATATGTGACAAATAAAAGTTTAACACTGATCAAAGGGTAACAGTAAAACGTTAGAGTTACCTAGAATTGAATAGTTGGATGAACATTAGAACTCATTTTTATTTCCTATATTATAAAAACAAGTCAATGAGTTTGAACAAGTCACAAGGACTAGAATGGGCACCCAGTTTGCTGACTCTCATGTTTTGGTGCTGTTTCTATTACTGGGAGTTCTGGTTAAATAAGGACACAGGAGAGGAGAACAAAGGAAGAAGGCATTGTAAGTGCAAGCCTGCAAGCCAAGGGATGACACAGAGTGCCCTGGACCCAACGGTAGCTAGGAAGAGGCAAGGGAAACGTTATTCTAAGCCACAAAGTTTGTGGTAATTTGTGATAGCCCTAGGAAATGAATATAGTTGTTGATTGAAGTAACAGTATTGCTGCCTCTTGAGTATAATTTGTGATGGGTGTGCCAGGAAGGTCGAGCAAGTATCATGAAAGCGTGAGCACTGGACTGAGAGTAAAATGCCCCGAGTTCAAAAAGGAGAAGAATATGGTCACGCATCACACTACTTCCCTGAATGAAAATGTGTTGAGCAGGTGTTTTTGTTTTGTTAATTCTCACCTGACTATACTTTTCCCATTGCTTTTTCAAAGAGACTTGGAAGGGAAGGAGGGATGATGAGGAGGCGAGAGAGAGAGAGAGAGAGAGAGAGAGAGAGAGAGAGAGAGAGAGAGAGAGAGAGAGAGGAGAGAGGGGAGAGAGAAAGAGAGAGAACGACATTGATGTGAGAGAGCTGTATCAGCCTGTTACCTCCCGCTTGAGTGAACCCGAAACTCAGGTACATGCCCTTGACTGAGAATCAAACCGTGATCCTTCAGTGCATGGGCTGATGCTCTAACCATTAAAGCACACTGGCCAGGGCACTGACCCGTGTTTTGCATAAGCCTTCCTGTGATTTTCTGTGCAAATATAAACAATAAAAAGTTGTAAATAACTTTATAAAATAAAAGTTATAAATACATTTACCTATTCTTTTGTTAATGCAAGTGGGATTACACTGTTCTGTTCTGGCATTTGTTTTTCCCACTTGATATAGGATCCACGTATTGCACATTGTCCACAGAGAGATTTGCCTCCTCTTTTGATGGCTACAGTAATGTCATAGTGTGGCTCTATCACAATTTATGGAACCATTCTCTGTAGAAGAACATTTAGTCTGTTTCTGGTGTTTTGCAATTTTAAACAATGATACAGTGACAGCAGTGGATATGTGTATTTGTGTATTTGGCAAACACTAGTATATCTGCAGGATAAGTCCTTGGAAATTGAACTTGAGCTGTAGGTCAAAGGGCATGTTACCCAATTATTTTCTAAGAGGACCGCACCCAGTTTTACTCTTTCTGGGTTTGAGAGAACCCATTTTCCCATATCACTGATCACAGTAGGTACTATCAACACTTTCGGTCACTACTGGCGTGTGTTTTTGCTATTCCTCAGATGTTATTGGGTGGGGATTGGGAGGGAAAACTTCTATGCCTGGCTTATGACCTAAACCTCAAATAAAATTCCAAGTAATGTCGTTTCTCTCATCTAAGGGGAAATATCCTCCCCAGGGTTGTAGCTTTGCTCCCTCAACCCTGACGTGCAGTGTGGGGTTAATCCCAGCCTTCCTTCATCACCTTCATGACCTGAAAAATATTTTGAATTTCCAAATCTTGGTTTGATGACTTAAGTGAATTTCATGCTGCTCCATTAGTCGTGTGCCAGATACATTTGGCTGTAGCACATTGTACCTCAGGTCTCTGTTTTAATTGACTCACATTTTGTTTTGTGGTTGTTTGACATTGATTGACATTCCAGGAAATTAAGATACAGACCTGACACCCTCAACCAGAGTAGAGTGCCTGCTGGAGCAGGCTGCTGTCACTCGCCTCCTTTTAACCCCGATTTTGTGCACATTGACTTCTCAGTGGTATGGCTGATCCAGGTCCTGAGACCTCTTTTTTTTTTGTCCACAGGAAAGTCATGTGGAAAGAGTATGTTGGAGGAACCCACATGACCTTCTTCTGATCCCAGTTAATTTGCTATCTGTGTGCAGAGTTCTGTGACTGACAGCTAAAGCAGCAGATCCGCTGTTTTGCAAACCCACCGCTCTCCTCACATCCCTGCCAGGAGCTGCAGCCTGGGCTCCCAGAAGCTCGGCTCCCTCCCTGGTGGTTCTCTCTCTGCAGCGCTGCCCCAGGGCACCCGCACCAGCTGGCGGCTTGTCAGCAGCAGGAGATGTAAGCGCCCCTGTGCTTCCAGTGGCCTTCACCATTTCTTGACATTTTGCTATGAACTGGAAGATGCTCTGAATTCCCCACCTCTAGGTCCCATGGTGGGGCAGGAAGAGGGGCTGCAGGCTGTCTCTTGGGATGAATTTTTAACTTTCTAAAAACTAATTTAAAAAAATATGTTAGACAGATTTGACCACAGTAACAAGAAAACAAAAATAACACACATGCATACACACACACAAATTAAGAGTTGGGAGCATTTCATTAATTTCTTTCCCCAAAAGCCATCTACAAAGATATTTACCAAAGGGTGTCTCTCCACTGCTTTATTGCATGTTTCCATGGAGAAACATGAGGGGGACCGCGCCCTCCTGGGCCAGATTCCCTGATTCCTGCGGGCTGCTGAGCTACAGGGGGTGAGGCCGGTGCAGGTGTCGGGGAGATCTGGCATGTCCTCTGGATCCCACTTAGGCAGCACATGCTTAAGTCATGCATTTGAGCTTCGGGAACCTGTCTCGTGGTTACAGTGGAGTTATGGGTATTTGCTCCTCTGGATTTCCTCTCCCCTCCCCTTCTATGGTCCTGCATCCTCCAGGAGCACGTGGAGGCAAATGAACCAAGTTCGGACACGCTCCGCAGCCTGGCCACGTCTCTCCAGGACTCCAGGGAAGGCTGTCTTGTCTCTGATGTAATGTCCCATTCCCAGCAGCTCACCCCTGACCCAGCCTCCCTGGGAGGAAATGGCACACACCGTCCTCATCCTTTCCATACCATAGCCTGGGGCTGGGCTGGGACCTGAAAAGGGGGAAAAACCAAGGAGAAGTGAAGTCGAGTACCCCAAACTGTATGGGATCCCAGATGGAAGTGAAGAGAATCGCAGAGATTTTTGATCCCAGCGATGTGATGCTGATTACCGCTGTATGAGATGCATTAGCAGCTGAATTGCCATTCCCTCGCGCCTGCCAGTATCTGCGAATCATTTAAAATACCATTTAGGAGCATTTAGATTATTTCATGATAACGCAGGGCCCATGGAAAGGATTATTAAGCTCATGTTTGCAGTGGCCCGGGAAAAAATAATAAAATTTATCTCTTCGAAAGACGACTCTTGCCCCCTCGGCGGTTACTCATTTAGGAGCCGCAGATGAAGGGGCACCCGCTCACGCAGGCTCTGCCGCCGGCTTCTCCTTCCGGAGCTCGAGCCCTCATTACCCGCCAGCTGATGCACAGGGTCCTGGGCCCCATCTCCTTCGGTTCGGTGTCGCTATTATATTGTTTGCTCTGAGCCCAAGTCATTTCTTTTCCCTTCCCTATTCCTATTGCTCTTTTGATGACGGGTCCCCAGCGCAATATCGCAAATAATAAGCCAAAGGTCAGAGCTCATTTGCTTGCCTCCAAAAATAATACCTCATTAAGCAACAGATCTGAGCTTTTCACTGTGGAATGGGGAGATTTTATCTAAACTAATAAAAGCATAATATTGAAATTAACTGTCTCTTCCAGAAAGGTAAGCCACGCCCACCAGCCAATCAGAGCAACTATATGCAAATTAGCCTAGCCAAGATGGTGGAGGCCTCGGCTGGGGAGAAGCCACACACAGGGTCCAGCCATAGTGCAGAATGGGAAGAGCAAGCAGACCAGTGTCCGAAGCCCATGAGCGGAAGGAACAGGGCGGGAAGAGGCTGTGGCCTGGAATTGATCATTGCGGGGCACACACACAGGCTTCCGGGGCTCCCCGTCCCCGTGTGTGCCTCGGCCACCCAATCACTTCCAAGGTGGAAGCCTGGGGGCAGGACCAACCGGCCAGCCAGAGGCTCCATCCTGGGAAGCCATCGGGTGGCAGAGGCACACGTGGGGAGGCCTTAAGCCTCCCCGTGTGTGCCATGGCCACCTGATCGGCCCCAAGGGTCAATGGGAGCTGTGGGCAGCCTGAAAATAGCCCTCCGCCCCTCTCCCAGGCTGGCCAGGCACCCCAGTAGGGACCTGAACTCTGAAGGGGCTGTGGCCAGCCTGAAAACTGCCCCTCAGCCCCTCACCCAGGCTTGCCACACCCCCATGGTGTGAGGGTCCCCACTGGGGAGCTTGGCCATCCTGCAAACAGACATCAGCCCCTCACCCAGGCTGGCTAGGCACGCCAGCAGGTGGACATCCTCAGAGGGGTCCCAGACTGCGAGAAGGTACAGGCTGGGCTGAGGGACACCCCCTCCGAGTGCACAAATGTTTGTGCACTGGGCCCCTAGTATATATATAAAAAGCCCCGGTGTTCATGTGCACAGAAGCCCATGATTCACACGAGAAAGATAATGGTGCAAAGTTAAACTCATGAGCACGGGAACGTTGAAACAGGTCAGTAGTGCATTGGAGTTGGCTTGGGACAGCCAGTGCTGTACATTCACCTCCTCCCAACTCCAAGTTCAGTGACCTGATGTCAGGGTGGTAGCCTGTAATTGGCCATGAAAATTGGGAAATGCTACAAATCAGAATTTCCTTCTTCCCACTCTTCTTGTCTCTCCCTCTGCCTTTCCTGTTTTGTGCTTGTTTGTCTTACAGAACTGATTATTCAACATTGCCCACACCCTAGCACCTCACTGGACTCTTCTGAGTGAGTTTCGCAGACACAGCTGGGTGAAAACGAAGACTCACTCATTGCAGAAGGCTGACCGTGGAAGGGAGCCGGCCTGCTTCTGGGGTGGCGCCAGGCTCATTATTTCTCTGCAACTTATTCAATCCAATGCCAACAACTTCAGCTTCTCACAAATATCCTGGGATCATCACTAAGAAATTCCTGCAGCAAAAGGACCAGGAGTCTGATTATACTTAGTTTTGAAAGGGGGAAAAATCTTCTTTTCAATAAGTTAGTTATGAAAAATATTGAGAGGGTGGGTGCAGAGCTCAGGGTTTTGAGAGCTGGAGGAGAATGGCTTCTGTTATTACAGCTATTGTTTTCCTAAAACACTGAAAGCAGGACATGTCCCAACACCTGTCTTTAATTCCTTTAGCTTCAGGCTTTAATTGCCATTGAATCAAAATTTCATTACTGAAACTCATCATTATATTCTAACTAGGGGCCTGATGCACAAAAATTTGTGCACTTGGGGTAGGGTCCCTCAGCCCGCCCCGTGTCCTCTCGCAGTCTGGGACCCCTTGGGGGATGTCCACCTGCTGGCATGCCTGGCCAGCCTGGGCAAGGGACTGATAGCTGTTTTCAGGCTGGCCAAGCCCCCCAGTGGGGACCCTCACCCCATGGGGGTGTGGCCAGCCTGGGTGAGGGTCTGAGGCCTGTTTTCAGGTTGCCCACAGTCCCTTCAGGGTTTGGGTCCCTACTGGGGTGCCTGGGCAGCCTGGGTGAGGGGCTGAGGGCCATTTTCAGGCTTCCCACAACTCCCACTGACCCAAGGTCCCAGCAAAGCTGGCTGGAATCAGGTTTCTGGGGTTTATTTATCTTCTATAATTGAAACTTTGTTACCTTGAGCAGAAGCCTAGACAGGTTATGAAGCCTCCTGTTTGCTCTAGCTCCGTGGCTGCTGGCCTCCATCTTGGCTGGGTTAATTTGCATATAGTCACTCTGATTGGCTGGGGGCATGGCTTGGCTGGGGTGTGTGGCTTAGGTATCTTGGAGTTATGGTTAATTTGCATATTACCCTTTTATTAGAGTAGATGGAAGAGAAAAGATTATGGTGGGGATAAATCAGTGGTTTTCAACCTGTGGGTCTTGACCCTTTGGCGGTCGAATGACCCTTTCACAGAGGTTGCCTAAGACCATCCTGAATATCAGGTATTTACATTACGATTTATAGCAGTAGCAACATTACAGTTATGAAGTAGCAACGAAAATAATTTTATGGTTGGGTCACAACATGAGGAACTGTATTTAAAGGTTGAGAATAATTGGGATAAATGATATTGAGGAAAGAGAGTTCATGAGAATGGAGTTCCCAAATAAAAATTTCCTCAGTTTGCCAGTATTTCTAGACTTAGCCAAGACTAAAATAGTTTTATTAAACTGATATTTGAATATCAAAGCACATTGTTAAAAAATACTTAAGTAGTACAAAGAGTACAAAATGAAAAGTGAAATTCTTTCCCTACCCACATAGCTACCCATCACGCTATCTGTAGTTAATTATTGGCACAATTTTATTGTGCACCTTTCCAATTTAGAATCGTATATTTGAATGCTAAGTACACTGTGTTGATCATTACACGTTCATTTCACAAAAGTTAAAAAATTTCCCCCAAATATGCTTTTACTCAAACAAACATCAAATAATGCTCATTCATATGAAAGACATGGCTAGTTTGCTGCACTAATGACAAAAACCTGTGGTTTTGCTGCTTTCCCTTTGGAACTGTTTTTCAACTTAACCTGAATACAGTAAAGAGAACACTTGGGAGGTGAGAATCCAAGGCTGACTTAGCTTCTACTGGCAGGATTTCTGCCCAGAAAGATACATGATGCCAGAAGAATACCCGGCCGGCCTCTTGTGTTCTCCTATGTCACAGCTGGCTGGACTCAGAAAAACCAAACATCATGCTGCCCCTCCCTCTCAGGTAAGAGATTCTAACATAGAGTCCCATCCATTAAACCTCACAAAAGCTCTGCAATGGCACCCCCGTTCCTTCCCCCCCACCCCTCCCGCCCCGTCGCAACATCAATGGCCTGGATTTCCTGGTTAGTGTCCTCAAATATTCCACTGTTTCATTGATGGAACCACACAGCCCATATTGCCAGGGCATCTGTTTCGGGGCCTCTCACCTCTGTCTCCCACAGCCCTGAAACTTGAGCTTCATCACAATTCACATTGAGTCCAGCCTTCAATCTGAACTATTGCCTGGCACTTGCCTGTTTTTGACTTCTGACTGAAGAGGAAAGGGTGGAATCCTGACCTTGCCCAGGGCCTTCTCTGCCTTCACTTGACTCTGAACAGTTCCTGGTCAGGAGAAGTGGGTGTACTCACCTCCCTTGCTAAACGTTTTCCTGTGGCCGGGAGACCTCCCATCACAGACCTTCCACTGTCACAGCCTCAGTCTTGTCTGAGCAACCAGCACTGCCTTCTGGTTTCTAGTCTTTGCTCCTCTTTCACCCACCCTGCTTTTTTGTGTGCCTCTCAGCTTCCTTGGGCCACACAGCTCCTAAAACCTAAATAGTCCTAACCTATTTAAGAGAAGTATTATGCTAATCTTTTTACTCATGCCCATGAGCAGCTTATCCCTAGAACCATATCATGGAACAGCTGGGAAGACACTGGCCGGGGTCGTGGTTGTCATATGCACATGCCACATTTGCAGAAGGTTATTTGAGTAGTTGATTTATAGCCTTACTCTTCCCCTCACTATCCTCCCAGTACATGCTCTTCCCTAGAATGATGTTACAAGGGAATGGCCACCTTCCTGAATAAAATACACCTCCCAGGGTGGCCATGGGGATTAAATTTCCCACACAGATGTCTGGCTCTTGTATGGATTTTGTGTCGATTTTCACTGCTTTGCCCCCTCCTTGTAATGCTAGTCTAGTAAATATCTGAACTTAGAGGGAGATCCTCATTCATTCTGCTCCCAAATGTGGACATTCATTCACCCAATAAATGTTTATTGAGCACCTACTATATGCCAGATATTGTTCTAAATGCTAGCGACATCAAAAAATATTCTTGATCTTCTTCAGCTTTCATACAGTTAAACTGAAACAGGAATAGAATGTTTACATAAGAATAGATGTTAACCACAGGGACATAAATAAAGAGAACCCAAGAAATTGAAATTATCTGGTTTATAGGATACACTTGATCTCTGGAGCTCATATGTCAGGCCACATGTAAAATCTCGGCCTTAATATTCACTTCACCACTCAGGAAACTATTCACATAAATCTCTTACCCTCATAGACCCCACTGCTCAAGTCTCAAGATAGTATTTCCTCTTCCTACAGCTTAAAGTCTCTCTTGTTCTGCAGGAGGCAAAGTAGATATAAAATCCACTTGCATTATTTGGATGCACTGTAGCTTGCTTTTCTTTGTTTTCTACTTGATGTAAGAAAGATTTTTTTTAAAAGATGTGTTAAGTTACCACTTGTACTATTGTCCTTTCAAGTTCCACTTGCATTAGTATGCCTGTTTATATTTTTTTTATTTTACTGTGTAATATATTTGATGCATAAAAGCCTGGGGAAGCAGTTCCTTCTTTGTATAACAAAACCATGGCCATTGTCAATAACTGTCTTAGTCCTGTTTAATGAGCCCTGATGTGAATTGCACTTGGATAATATTTTGATTCTTACTTCCTTTATATTTTTAGTTTTTAAAAAAATTTTATGCAGACTTTTCTTTTTATCTTGAGTTACTTTTTGTAGGTTTATCTCTTTAAAATAGGCTACAAATGAATTTTGGTTTTTGGTCTGCATGAAATACAAACTTTGTCTCTCAAAATGTTGATTGCTCCATTATAGTCTCACATTTACTATGACAGAGGCAACCTGATTTTTTAAAATTTCTTTGTAGAATACCTATTTTTATCTGTCTAGATGCTCACAGAGCAGGAGTTCTAAAAGTGTGTTCTGTAGACCTAAAGGTCTTAGGAGGTTTTGGGGAGTCCATGAAGTGAAAACTTTTGATAATATTAAGATACTAGAGGCCCGGTGCACAAAAATTTGTGCACTTGGGGTGGGTGGGGGTGGTCCCTCAGCCCAGCCTGTGCCGTCTCACAGTCTGGGACCCTTCAGGGGATGTCCACTTGGTGGCTTAGGCCCACTCCCTGGGGGATTGGGCCCAAGATGGCAGTCAGACATCCTTTTGGCAGCCCAAGAGCCCTTAGGGACTGTCCACTTGCCAGCAGGAAGCTGGCCTAAGCTGCAGTTGGACATCCTTAGTGCTGCTGAGGAGGTGAGAGAGGCTCCCGCCATCACCACTGTACTGGCAGCCATCAGCTTGACTTGTGGCTGAGCAGAGCTCCCCCTATGGGAGCGCACTGACCACCAATCATTCCCAGTGGTTGTGCTGTTAGGGTCAATTTGCATATTACCCTTTTATTATATAGGATTATTTTCTTTTATGTTGTTAACATTTGCATTAACAATGCAAAAGCAATGATGTCTTACGAAGAAGCAAGGTAGTGGCATCAAATTGCTCTAGACATTGCATATTCTACTTGGTAATAAGAGGAGGAACACATAGGCGCTTTGCAACACACCTACGTACAATGACTGTCTTGAAGAAAACCACTTGGGCAATTGTTTGAGTTGTAAACTAAACTAGTCCATTGTCATGGAACACTTTTTTTGGTCTAAAAGACTAAGTAATAGACAAACTATGCTAAATCAAACTTAGATATTTCTCAAATATTTTCTTAAAATTGGACTGAGACCACCACCTCAAGAAAAAGAACTAACTGTATTTGTTGTCAGTGATAATATTCAAGCTTCTGGGTGAAAATTATAGGTTTGGAAATCTTTTAACCACCATGTGAGCTTGCTAGCTTTCCAATATTTAGACTTTTCTAATGATATCAGTGATGATATCAATGAATGTGATCTTTTAAAAGTACATAATGAAATGTATCCACATTTGGGTGGTCTGAATAACCCAGGAAAACAATATATTTCCAAATTACCAAGTTATTTTATATATATATATATATATATATATATAAAATATATATAGAATATATATATATATTCTAATAAAAGAGTAATATTGAAATTGACCATTTCTACGGGACACCAATATATTTCCAAATTACCAAGTTATTTTATATATATATATATATATATAAAATATATATAGAATATATATATATATTCTAATAAAAGAGTAATATTGAAATTGACCATTTCTACGGGACACCTAAGCCATGCCCACCAGCCAATCAGAGCGGCTGTATGCAAATTAACCCATCCAAGATGGAGGCCGGCAGTCACGGAGCTGGAGTAAACAGAGGTTTCCATTGCAGCAGGAGTAAACTGTCTACTGGCCGGCTCAGCTTCTCCAGGCTCAGGCAACAACATATTTGCAACATTGTTGCAATTATGAAAACCTTGGAGCTGAAACAAGCAGCAGTCTTCCCTTGCACCAGCAATGGAGGAAACTGCCTGTCTAGAGTCTACTAAGGCAACATTCTTTCAATTATAGAGGCCACAGAGCTGAAGCAGACAGGCAGCTTTGTTACCTGCCTAGGCCTCAGCTTAAAGGAACAGTGTATCAACTATAGAAGATAAATAAACCCCAGAAACCTGTTTCCAGCCAGCCTTGCTGGGACATTGGGTCAATGGGAGCTGCGGGCAGCCTGAAAGCCTGAAAACAGCCCTCAGGGCCACACCCAGGCTGGCCACACCCCAATGGGGTGAGGGACCTCACTGGGGGGCTTGGCCAGCCTGCAAACAGCCTTCAGCCCCTAACCCAGGCTGGCCAGGCACACCAGCAGGTGGACATCCCCAGAGGGGTCCCAGACTGCGAGAGGGCACAGGCCGGGCTGAGGGACCTCCCGAGTGCACAAATTTTTGTGCACTGGTCCCCTAGTGTGTGTGTGTGTGTGTGTGTGTGTGTGTGTATCCTAACTAACAAAAGTGTAATATTAGAATTAACAGTTTCTTTGGGACGGGCTAAGCCAAGCCCACCAGCCAATCAGAGTGACTGTATGTAAATTAGCCTAGCCAAGATGGTGGAGGCCTCAGCCCCGGTGTGTGGCTTCTCCGGGGCTGTGACCTCCGCCATCTTGGGAGTCTCCATCTGGGAAGGCATCTGGCACCCTGAGCTGGCCCATGCCTTCCCAGGGGGAAGCTTCAGGGGGCAGGACCAGCCGGCCGGATCCTGATCCTCCCTCCTGGGCCTGGGAGGCCATGGGGTGGCCGCTTGCCACCCAATCGCTTCCCAGGCAGATCGCCCGGAGGGTCAGTGGGAGCTGTGGCCAGCCTGAAAACTGCCCTCAGCCCCTCACCCAGGCTTGCCACACCCCCTGGGGTGAGGGTTCCCACTGGGGAGCTTGGCCAGCCTGCAAACAGACATTGGCCCCTCACCCAGGCTGTCCAGGCACACCAGCAGGTGGACATCCCCAGAGGGGCCCCAGACTGCGAGATGGCACAGGCCGGGCTGAGGGACCCCTCCCCCCTCCAGTGCACAAATTTTTGTGCACTGAGCCCCCAATATATATATATATATATATATATATATATATATATATATATATATGCATTCAAAGTTTCACATTGACCAGTGAACTTTACTGTAACTGAGCATGAAAAGTTATGTAATATGTTTTTAGTTCCCATAGTACAATTGACCTTTAAAATCTACACTTTTCAAATTTCGGTGCAGTATTTTATAGTACTTCATTATTTTTTCTATCACCATTTATCTCTGATGTGCTTTTAAAAGTAACTACAATTGTCCACAAAGGGTGCTAAAATATTCTCTTTTTCAACCACATCTCTGTGTAATACTAGATATTTTTCACATATTTCAACCAAAATAAAATATTAAAACAAATTGAATGCAGAAGTAAATATTACACCTTCTGCCTTCTAGTAAGACAGATACTGACGGACTTTTAAAAATGTAAAAACAATGTTATTTTTTCCACATTTTGTGTTTTGGAAAATATAGGAATCCCCCCCCCACACACACACATACAAATATGCTATTTATGTTAATATGTAATGGTTTTAATATTTTAATGAATACATAAATATTTTCTTTAAATTCTCTATTTTAATTTCTAATGTGGTAAACACTGATAGATATAATCTATATAAACAAAGATTTTTGAGGTCTTTTTTTAAGTAATTGTTAAGAGTGTAAAGACCTTTTGATACCAAGAAGTTTGAAGACTGTTGTCATAGAGAATACAACCTTATAACAAAAGCATTGCCAGCATGTGACCATAAGAAAGTTCTTTATTGATTTTGCCTGGGTGAGCCACCTTAATCTATAAATCATTTTTCTCTCAGGCATATTCTCTTATATACACTGAGTGGCGAGATTATTATGACCACCTGACATTTGTAGACAAATTAGCCATACACTGCATCATATGGGATATGGAAGCTGAAGACTTGTTCAAACACCATTGCTGTCTGCAGTTACCAAGATAAAATGTCTCCAATTCACACAGGAACACAAGGATTAAACAGTCAAGCATTGGAAAAAAGTCATGTGTTCTGATGAGTCACGTTTCCAGTTGCATCATGCAGATGGCAGAGTGAGAATTTGGCAGAAACAGCATGAAAGCATGCACCCCACATGCATGAGTACAACCCTTCCAGCTGGTGGGGGCAGTGTTATGGTTTGGGGCATGTTTTCCTGGCATGATTTGGCCCTTTAATTCGTGTTGAACAACATCTGAGTAGCACAACATACTTAAGTATCATTACTGATCAAGTTCATCCTATCATGTTGATGGCGCATATCCCAATGGAGACGGCTTCTTCCAACAAGACAATGCAATGTGCCATGCCACAGTGCTTATGTTGTGTAGAAGTGGTTTCAATAAAATGAGGGAGACTTTACCTTGCTTAGGTGGCATCCACAATCACAAGATCTAAATCCAATTGAGCATTTGTGGGATGAAGTTAAAAGAGCCATCAGGCAGCTGGTTTCACAACCATCAAATCTCACAGAACTGGACAGTGCTATTCATCAGGCGTGGTGTCAGATTCCTCACATCACCTTTCAACATCTTGTGGAGTTAATGCCAAGAAAAATTTCTGCAGTATTGAAGGTAAAAGGTGGCCCAATGAGGTACTGATGGGGTGGTCACTCAGTGTATATGGCATTGATTATTGATTGTTATCTATTTACTCTGCTTAGAAACACCAATTATCCACATGTTGACTCTTCATTCCTCATTCTCTTTCATCATCTTCTCTCTCGTCAGTTTTGTTTACTTTTTATTTTATTCAGTGGATTTTAATTCTGTTATTGTAATCCTTCTGTATTTTATACACCTCTCATTGCAGCTTGTTCTGTTGCCTTAGCATTTTATCTCCGCATGGCTTTCTATTTCTGATTCCTAGAGACAGGGTATCTAAACTAATAAAAGTGAAATAGTAAAATTAATCGTTTCTCCGAGACGGGTAAGCCACGCCCACCAGCCAATCAGAGCGGCTGTATGCAAATTAGCCCAGCCAACATGGCGGCCGCCACTCACGGACCTGAGTAAACGGCTGTTTCCATTGCGGCAGGAGCGAAAGTGAAGCTGCGCCCGCTCCGCTCAGCTCCGCTTAAACTGCTCTAGCGAAACACACCTTTGAAACAATGTAACAATCATAGAATCTTCGGGAGCTGAAGGAAAGAGCAGCCTGGGCCTCACCAGTAAAAGTAACAATTGTTTCATTATAGACGCTGTGAGGTGAAGCAGAGGAGGCTTCGTTACTTAGAAGGCCGCCTTAAAGGAACAGTGTATCAATTATAGAAGACTAGGGGCCCAGTGCACAAAAATTTGTGCACTCGGGGTGGAGGGAGTCCCTCAGCCCGGCCTGTGCCCTCTCACAGTCTGGGACCCCTCAGTGGATGTCCTATGATGGCCCCAGTCTGCCAGGCGCCTTTTGTGTGTGTGTGTGTGTATGTGTGTGTGTGTCACCACTGGGGACCTGCCCCCAGCCGCATCTGAGGCTTGGAGCAGTCCTCCTGTGTGTGTCTACCTGCTGGGGGCCTGCCCCCAGGCTTGGAGCAGGCATCCCCTCTATGTTGATCTCTCAGACTCTTGCCCTCCCCTGCATGTTGTTCTCTTTTTTGAGCGTGGCCAGGGCTGGGTGCGGCCTGCCTCCCAAGCTTGCCTACTGCCCATCTTCCTCCAGCCACCAGAAAGCAGGGA
>PVJC01002681.1:0-44799 GCA_004026665.1 Murina feae
AGGGACTTCAGAAAGAGACTGAGATGGTGCAAGTAGTGTTTAGGAAGATGAATTTGGCAGATGAATAAAGCATGGAGACAACCTAAAAAAAGAAAAAGAAAAATGTTAAGAACTGCCATCTCATCAGTCTTTCATGCAAGAATCTCAACTTTTATAGCATCAGGTAAAATTTATCTGAAAAGTATCAGCTAAAATTTGGCTTTTTGTAATTCTTACTCAATTTCCTAGAGTCTCTAATGAATTATTTCTATGGTACCCAGGTAGCTCTCCTCCATGGCCTTTATGCCTTCATGCTTCTTTATGCCTCGTAGGTTCTTGATATTTTCTGTGCTGATGAGGGCTCTGCTGCTCTATTGCTCTACCTGAAACCTATCCTTCCATAAAGTTCCTCCTGTACCCTGATGCCTTTCCAAGACCACACAGCCACGCTGGGCTGCCCGTCACCACCACCACTTCCCTGAGCTCATAATTTGCTCATGAACAATCCCAGCAAGCTCTCATTTAGAAAGGACACAGATACAAGGAAAAGGGGGTAAACTGAGTAGAGTTGATTCCTCTGATCTGCTCTTGGCTGGTTTTCTGATTTTGGATAATTCACTGATGGCTCTTGACCTTGATTCTTTTATCCCTAAAATCTAGCACGACTAACAATCTTTACGAGTCCTGCTATCCTGAGTATGGAGTTATAATACAATATATAAAAATACTAAAATTATAATAAAATAAGTATTACTTATTGCAATAAGTGTTATTGTTATTTTAGCAAGTTGGAAGCCCTTAGTTAACATGTATTCTCAAGAACAAAAATCCACCTTCCCTTTAAATATTATCTCCAAGTGCTATAGGAACACTACTTCCTTTGAATAATGTAAGTTTTATAAAGTCTTTCGCATATACTTTCTCATTTGATACACACAGGAACCCTATAACATTAGATATTGTTACTAGCTAAGGAAGCGGAAGTTTAAATTGCTAATGAGGAGGGTGACATGTTTTCACAGAGGCACTTATAGGTTATCAAAGGATCTCTCTCTCTCTCTCCCTTTGCCATGTAGCTAGTCCAGAAAATTTACATATTTTATACCTGAGATTCACCAACTTCTCACTAATGCCAATTCTGTATTAAAATGAAAAGAAACTATGTGATGAATATGTAATCAATTTTGCCTTCCTTAAGACATTCTTATTCCCTTTCTTATATCAGATACATTTTTTAGGGGAATCAGGCAAAGAGATGTGAGCCTCAGGCCTGAGTCATTTTGTTATGGTATGTTGAGGCTCTGTGGTTTATTTTAAGATCAATTGCTATTTAGTAATTCATAGTCCTAGTTTTATTTTGGAAATGACTTTCAGTTTCCACTGAGCATGAATATTTAAGATAAGATTATCATTATTTGAAACCAAAATTTATCCTATGGAACTCAGCAGAACGTTTTCCAAGACTCGAGTAGAACGTGGCTATAGGACATGTCATTACTGAGGGATTCTGCAAAGTGTGCACCACAAACCTGCACACAGATACACAATGATGCACATACATGCAAAATAAGGAGTCAAAGGAGATCTGTCAACAAATATACCACATGCAGCCTTTTGACAAAGAGCACACACAAGCACACACATCTAGAAACTGAAGGAAATGTGTGCACAAATTTTGTTTACCACAATTGCTACTTGAGATGAAGTTTCAGAATAGCATTTATCGAGAGAGAGAGAGAGAGAGAGAGAGAGAGAGAGAGAGAGAGAGAGAGAGAGAGAGGAAAGGAGATGGGGAAAGCAGAAGAAGCCTTAAGACACTGAACACCTTGTATCTCCAAGGTTAACATTCAGTATCTTATATCTATAAAGCATTTTCCTCTCAGGGACATAGCAGACTATCCATTTCCTGTTAAATGTACATAACAAAACAGATACAGATGTTGGATAACTGAGTTGTAAATGGAAATTTTCTTCTTCCTCCTGTAGTCCAAGAGCTGAGAGGTTGTAGTAGTTTCTGCTTCTTTTCTTCCCCCAACTTCTCCACACCTTCTACATGGGTTTAGGTTGTGCATGAAAAGGGAGATTCTGTGACTAATATCAATGAGACAAAGAAATAAAAGCTCTCTAATCCTTGGGCCAGGCGCCAGCCGTCCCACTGTACGGGGCCATTGGCCAGAAATCCTACTGTATGCCGGGCCCAACGCCAGCCAGGATTGGATACAATGAGTTTCACAGCCACCTTTTCAGAGCTGACAGCAAATGTCGGGGCACCAACAGCCTTTGATGAAAGCTCCAACTTTCCCTCTAACATTTCTACCCAGTAACAATAAAGCTTTTTAAAATTTATAACGCAGTACTCTCTCGAAGATTGTTTAGTGCTTTTAATTATTTTATTACTTTTTATTGCTTTTATTGGGGTACCGTTAGTTAATAAAATTATATAGGTTTCAAGATATAATTCCATAATAAGTCATCGGTATATGGTATTCTGTTCACCACCCCAAGTCAAGTCTCCTTCCAACACCATTTATCCTCCCCTCTTTTACATCTCCCATTCCCCTGTCCCATAGACAACAGTACGGTAATTGCCAGTATGGTGTTTAGTACTCTTAAAGAGACAAACTCATTCATCTCAATGCTTGTAGTGAAAAGGGGTGGGGCTGGTGGCCAAGAATGGGAAATCAATATTCTCTACCTGTTGAGAGAGAGAAGGAGTGAGCACATTACTTTATGCAACAGTTCATTCTGTTATTGAAATTTCTAGAAAGTCTCATAGGAATATCCTTCCTCATATTAAATGTGTTTGTCAGGAACAAACTACACCTTGCTGTGAGATTCCTAATGAGTTGTTTACTTAGAATGTCTTCTCTTAAGAGCAAAGTCCTTTGAAAGGCCAAACACATTCGCAAACCAGTTAATCCTGGCACCCCTCACTGAAGTTTCTGGCTGTCTCAGATTTAAATATTGATTTTTTTTCTCTCAGTCTCCCTTGCCTCTCCTCACAGTGGCAGCAGCTGTCAGGAAGTTGGAAACTTCATGCTAGGAAAGCACCCAAGAGAATATGAATGCCATTAAAATATTTTTTACCTTTTACTTCATTGTTCTCTGAAGCTCTTGAGTAGCTAGCTGAATATTGGGTAACCCAGAAGAGCTGCTCCTGCACTGGGGAACACTGGATCTGATTTCCATTAGAGATTCTGAATTATTTAGTGGAGTGAGTGCCCCAATCAGCTTGCTTTCTGAGTGGTTGCCTCTGGGCGTCCATTCACATTCAGGGTGCACGAAAGCCTCATTCTCTTGAAACCAGAGCATTTGCAATTTGCAACTCATTCATTTTCATTTCGAGTGGTTTGGGAAAAGAAAACTTAGTTTCCAACAATTCGGCTGAATATAATATATATCTAGTATGCAAAGTGAAGCCTCGTACATTGAAAACCAAAAGAAATGTGAATGCCTTATTTAATCACAACCTGTTCTCATTTCCAAATTTTGTCATAATATATTCCAGCATATAATTTTCAGGTTTTGCACCCTTTCAAAGTTTAAATGAGTAGTAATTGCTGCAAGAAATGAAATTGTTAGTACTCATGTTGCCTTGCTGACTAATCTGTTTGTATTTAGTGGAATGACAGATTGGATTCATACTAATAGAGATTTCAGTGGTAACCTAGACAATAAAATTAAAAGGTTAGGTTAAAGGAAAAAGCCAATATATAGATACATAATATATATTCCTTTCTATCTCTGTGTATGTGTGAAAGAGTAACCAAAACCAAAACAATACAACTGACCACGTATTATCGATTTGCATTTTTTTCCATGACATAGGATGTTTAGAAAGCAATTGAAGGGAACGACTCTGAAGAGATTGAAGGAGACGACTCTGAAGAGGTGAACATCAGTGAGATCTATGGATCCTCTTGAAATATTCTTAAGGAGGTTACATTTTACTCCATTGCTATCGGCATTCCTGGATATGTTTTAAGCCATGGAGTATCAGATTTCCGTTTTAAAGGTGTCACTCTGGCTGCATTGAGTAGGTAGAGTAGAAAGAGTGAATGCGAAATGGGAATACTAGTTGAGATGACGCAGGTGGAAAACTTGGTGCTTGAGTAAGTAAACAAGGGCAATGGAAGGGACAATGAGAGAGAAGAGAATTGACAAGAAGCAGTGATGATTGGGTATGAGCAGGTGAGAGATCATCAAAAAAGAACCCAGAGGGGAAAGGAGACATATGTAATACTTTCAACAATAAAGAATCTAAATAAAAATAATAGTAATAGCCCCTAGAACTCTAGCTTTGTGGATGACGGTGCCAACCTTTGAAACCAGGAAGAGAACTGGACAACTAGAAATTAGTCCATATTTGAAAATGTTGAGTGTGGAGGTTTATGTGTAATTCAAGTGGAGAGCATATTATGTAGAAGAAATCATGGCACAAATTGACGATTTTAAATTCACCTTTTATGTATTTTCACTTGCTTTAATTAGTCCATGTATAATGCTTGCCTGAATCAATTTGTACAAGAAGCTCTCAACCCTATAAACAATCTTTCCAAATGAGAGATTGCCCTTGTAAAGGGAGTGTTTAATTTATCTTTTTGATGTTCTTATGTCTAAAGAGAAAAGGAGAAATTTTGCTAATGACATTCTTTCATTTGCCTCCCACTTAGAGGTAAATATATTTTGGTGGTTCTTCATATCAAAGGCACTGGAGAAAATGGAAGTCATGTCTTTGTTTAAATAAAAATCTGGCTATCTGTTACTTAAATGACAAAGTTGGTAGCTTAATTAAGCCTTTTTTCCACCCTAATCTCCCACTCCTATCCTCCAGGCCAGTGGCCTTCTCTGGCTCACTGAAACAGTTATTCCTTATTTCCTTTTTATTGAATTTATTGGGGTGACACTAATTAACAAAAATTATACATTCAGGTGCCCAATTCTACAGTACATCAAAAAGAAAGCAATGGTTGGTTTGTGCAGAATATCTGAAGAATTGGAATAACCACCAAGAAAAAAGTTTGGTACCAATGGAAATTTTGTCAAAAAAATTTAGCAGCAAATTCAGAATAAAGTTTCCCCAAAAAACTGGAAAGATGCCTATTAAGATGACTATAAAAGTGAACATTTATTTTGCAAATGAATTCAGGAGTATAATTCAGAATGCAATTATTTTCATCTTGCAGGCTCTGGGGTAAGCAATTTACAAAATCACATGTAACTCTCACAGCCCTATGAGGTAAAGGCACATTATCCTAGTTCTCAGGTGAGATCACAGAGCTAAAGGTGGTCAGATTGTGGTTTGAGCCCAGCCTGACCCAGAAGTATTCTGGTCTTTTTCAGTCATCATATCCGCCCCAGTTTTATATTACACTTTTGCCACAAACTATTGCACGTTGACCTGTGGGAAATGAATCATTATGACTACTTACCTTTTGAAACTGAAAATTGTTTCAGAAAAATCACAATGGAATTCAGATGAGGATGTAGATTTCTATCCCAGTGTGGCCTCTATTTTTAGGAATTGTTAGGAATGCTTTCAGCTTCAAGCAACATAACAGAAAGCCAGACTATCACTGTCTCATATAACAGGCTCTAGAAATAAGTGGTTGCCAATATTGATTGCATCTCAGAATTTCTAGTCTTTTTCACATCTCTGCACTCCTGAAACCCCGTAGTATATGTCTGCAGGATGGCTCTGTCTCAGCGGACGGTGCTGGGCAAAGGGGTTCTCCTTGAGCATTTCTGTCTCACAGAGAGAGAATAAATCCTTTCAAAGGCTATCAGAAGGCACCCCCCTTACTTCTGTGTTATTAGCCATGACAGGGTCACATATGACCTTACCTGAAATAACAGGTGACTAAATTGAAGACAGGACTTTTTTTGAGCCTTCATAATGGGGAGGCAGACAAAGGAGTTGGAGGTTGCAGAAAGTTATGGGGTAATCAACAAACACATGTGCTACAACCATTACATGGCACAGGCAGGTGGATTTCCCTTCAATATCATGAACAAATTGTAATGATCTCTTCCCAAAGATCATGGTTACTTGCACCTCCCTGGCTTTGTGTTGTTGCTTTCCTATGCTGAATTTCAGGTCCTGAGTTTTAGCAACATTTTAAATTTCCTATTTTAACTACCAGGAGCTTAATAAAAAGCGGTTTCAATGAAAAATAGTTATTTAACCTTCATTGTCATCAGATCACCTCCTTTGGCCCATGCCTATAGTTTTAAGTCCTATTTTTCCCCCTAAACCTATCTTTTTCTATTTCAGTCCCTTCCTTTAGAGTTTTTGAATGATCTCACCTTATAAACTCTACAGATTACTGATTTGTGTACACTACAGTTGACTATATATTTTAGATATTAATGTATTTGTTTCTCTGGCTCAAAGAGAAGGTAAATTTAGCAGCTCTTTTTTTTCTATGGTAATGTTTAGAATAAGATAATACTGAATGCATAAGATACATTCCTAATAATTCATGCTAATGCCTCATTCAGTGAAATATTTTACCTCTAACAGTGGCACACAGGCTGTGTGGTGTGGCCAAATGTTATTAAAGGAGTAGTGTATGTTTAAAGAAGATTCATTTGTCCTGACCACACATCATTTATCTCTTTTTGATGAATTTTCTAACACCCAATTATTCCAATTCATATTTCTTTCCACTTTAACCGTGGGAAGATTTTCAGGGAACACATGTAATACCATCCCGTGGGCTGGGCTGTGTCATTCCAGAAGCCAGTAATGGGAAGCCCACCAATCTTTCCATATGAAACATACGTCCAACATCAGATTTATCCATGATAAAGGTAATATCTGGGCTCCCATTTGTTTTGTCCTGCTTTATTTCTGTTTTTTATTTTTAATTTCTCAATTGAGTTAGAACTTGAGCAGTAAGGCAGGGTGCTATTTACTGGATCATTTTTGAACCCCATCAATAAGCAACTTCTGAACATAATTTCTTCTCCTTCATGCAAGAGATATTTGCTTTATACATGCCATCCCCTCACCTTCTTCTTTTCAAAGACTTGTTTATTAGCATATAATATTGTTCTCTGATATGTGTACAACCATGGATCTGGAGACACATTAGCAGAAAAAGTACAATAATGAAAACAAATGAGCTCATAGCTGATTAGCATGGACTGGGCTCCTGATGTTGTTAACAGGGGTCCCCTTCCATGACCGTGTTGGAGACTACTGGCGTCAGGTACCACAAGGATGATCAGATTTGTATCTAGTCCTAGCTTAACTTTTTGGATTCCATTTTTTTTTCCCCAAAATTGAGAGTGTAAAAATACAAACAAATGCTTTTTAGGACTCTCCAACTTTATAATTCCACGGCTCTCTAGTGTACTCCAGGTCACTTCAATATTACAAACTTAATGATTGATTGGGCTGAAAACAATTATCTAGCATGAAGGTATAGGACATTAAGATCAGGAAATGGGGGTTTATTGGAGCCAAAAATAACAGTCAGCCAGAGACACCAATATGGGATTTCTGGCTCAATAAATTTATACCAGTGAGTATACCGGCACCACTTCTGCAAGGTTCTTATGGTTGATGTTTTGTTCTTTGAAAATAAAATTACAGCAAGACTAATAAATCTCTGGAATACTCATTTTTCTTCAGTGGACCTATTAAATCAAGCATCTAGCTTGTTATTCTACTATTCTGCTATAAATATCATGCATGATATTTAGTATTTGTTGCTCCCCCAACCTTTACTCCCTACTTCTTTTCAGACAAGATAAATGGAATGGAAAATATGACCGGGTTTGGGTTAGAGCTAGAAAATTCCATTCCCTCAGCATCACCCTCCTCTTGACAACCTAAAGGGCCATTTCGCATTTGGTGATTAAGTATGTACTTTTCACCAGAGGCTATGCTAACAGCGTTGAGAATCCTGCTCCTGATTGCCCCTGTCAGAGGAAGGAGTGTCTTAGCAGACAGAGCAGCTGTAACCTCTTCCTGAAAAGCTCACTGAGCCAGCGCATACTGCCACCATTGATTTTTCTACACAGATAATTGAAAACAGCTCGTATGCAAGATTTCATACCCATCACCAGTGACAGTGAAAAGGCCTTAATTCATGTGAATATATTACGGTCCCCATTGCAAACCTTAAGTTTGGGCTGAAGAAGCATTTTTTTTTTTTCCTGTGGAAGTATATACACTAAACCCAGAGGAGCTGGGCCAAACCATTTCAGAGGTGAGATGAAAAGTTATGGGTAGGAAAGTTATGGGATTTAAAGAGAGACTTCAAGCAGTGGCACTAGCCACTGAAATGGACTCTTATGGGATATCAAAGTACTGTGGAATGTCACTACAGCTTACATATTGTCAGTGGTTTTAATGTTATGAAAGAATCTTCAAAAGCTTGGGTCTATGGCATCTAAGTTGGGAAATGTGGTGATTCTCAGAAGAATGAAGATAGTTTTAAAACAGGCACATTTGGAATGAGAAAACTATCCAAAGGCTTTATTTTTTATTTTGTTTTTTTACATATTTTATTTTTTTCATCACCTTTTATCCCCTCTATGCCCTTTTTCCTCTCCTCCCATCTCTCTACCCCCACATTCACTACACTGCTGTACATGCCCATAGTTCTCTCTTTTTTCTTTCTATTTTTTTTTCTCAATCCCTCTATTCCCCCCTCCCAAGTTGTCTGTCTACTTTCTACATATGAGTCTGCCTCTGTGTTGCTTGGTAGTTCAGTTTGTGCATTAAATTCCACATGTGAGTGAAATCACGAGGTACTTGTCTTTTTCTGATTTGCTTATTTCATTCAGCATATTGTTCTCCAGGCTCATCCATGCTGTCCCAAAGGGTAAATTTTCATCCTTTTTACAGCACAATAGTATTATCTGAAGACTTTCAAACTAAACTAGTAATACACATCGTGCTTGCCATCATTTCTGAAGGGACTGCACAATTATTTCTTTTTAAATCGGCAATACCCAGGCTGGCATACTATAAACTAGACTTTAGGTCAAGCTGATGATTCCTTTTTCATTTTAAACTTTTGGTTATATTTATTCCACATTGTCTCTCAATCTACATTTTCAGAATTGTAGCTTACTTATTACTGTCAAAAGTTGTGTGCCTTTAATTTTTGAAGACATTTTTATAAGCTAGAGGGAATTTTAAAAACATCAAGGCAAATTTAGGTTAGGCCTTCAATGCCAGAGCCAGAATGATTAAATAAACTAAGTAATTCAAGGTGAGGGCAAACAGGACCCTTTTCTCTTTGCTTGTCTCCTGCCTCACAGCGCAGAGAACAGAGCTAGAAATAAAACCATTTCATCAATGTAATCACCCTCAGTACATCTTAAGAGGTATAATTTATGGAGCATTTACTATGTGCTAGGCATTGTTCTAAATATTTTCTAGCCAATATCTCATTTAATGTCCACTACAAGTTCATCTGACAGGCAGTGTTGTTTTCTATATCTGTGATGAGAAAAAATAAGGGTCAGAAAGACAAAAAAAAGTCACATGACCAAATTCACCCAGTTTGTAATCAGCAACATAGATGCCCAAACCAGGGCTGTCCACAGTGATTCAGGAAATGCCAAGGAGAAGCAAAGCCTCAAGAACTAGTAAGAGTGACAGAGAAAAAGAAACATCCTTCCTCTTCGTCATTACCATATCCTCCATGTAGTTGTAGCACATAGCAGTTATTCAGCATTTGTGCTCTGAGTAAGTCCTGGTCCTCTGTATGAAAGTGAGCTAATTATCTAGCAACCTGTATGAAACTGAGCTAATTATCTAGCAACCTGTGGCTCAATGTACCAATCTCTGAAAATAAGTACACAAAGTTATCACAGGTTGAAGCTCAAAAGAGACTGTGGGGATGATGCTATGCATGGCTTATTAAAAAGACATTTTGCATTTGTGAAAATGCCAACAATTTTTAATGTAATGGCAAATATTGCTCAAACAACATACTTTGGGAATGGCTTCAGTGAAAGTTTCGAAAGTAAAGATCATTCTCAATTTTTTCTCATCTTCATAATGAGTCTTTCATTAAAACATTCTCTTCAATCAAAAAAATACCTAGGAATAAATTTCACCAAAGATGTAAAAGACCTGCATTCAGAAAATTATAAGACACTGAAGAATGAAACTGAAGAAGATACAAGTAAGTGGAAGCACATACCATGCTCATGGATAGGAAATATTGATATTATTGAAATGTCTTTATTACTCCAAGCAATCTATAGATTCAACACAATTCCTATCAAGATGCCAAAGGCGTATTTCACAGAATTAGAACAAATATTCCAAAAATTTCTGTGGAACCATAAAAGACCCCTCAGATAGCAACAGCAATCTTCAGAAAGAAGAACAAAGTTGGAGGAATAACACTACCTGATATCAAGCTATACTACAAGGCCATGGTAATCAAAAAGCCTGGTAATGCCAGAAAAGAGACATATAGATCAAAGGAACAGAACAGAGAGCCCAGGAAAAAAAAAACAACAACTACTGCTTTATGGTCAATTAATATTTAACAAAGAAGGCAAGAACATACAATGGGTAAAAGATAGTCTATTCAATAAATAGAGTTGGGAAAATTGGACAGATATGTGTAAAAAAAAGAAATTAGACCACCTTCATATACAAAACACAAGAACAAACTCAAAATGGATTATAGATTTTAAATGTTAGACTTGAAACCATAAAAATCCTAGAAGAAAAGATAGGCAGCAAAATCTCAGACACTTCTCATAGCAATGTTTTGGGGTTTTTTTTCTTTCTGATATATCTCTTCAGACAAGGGAAACAAAAGGAAAAATAAACAAATGGACTACATACAGCTAAGTTGTTTTTACAGAGCAAAGGAAACCATCAACGAAATGAAAAGACAACTCACTGAATGGGAGAACATATTCACCAATGATATATCTGGTAAGGGGTTAATATCCGAAATTCATAAAGAACCTATAAAACTCAACACCCAAAAAAAGACAATCCAATTTAAAAATGGGCTCAGGACTTGAATAGACACTTCTCCAAAGAGGCCAATAGGCATATGAAAAGATGCTCAATGTCACTAATCATCAGAGAAATGTACAAAACCACAAAGAGATATCACCTCACACCTGTCAGCATGGCTAGCACCAGTAAATCAACAAACAAGTGTTGGAACGGAACCCTTAGCTGTTGGTGGGAATGGTGCAGCTCCTGTGGAAAACAGTATGGAGTTACCTCAAACAACTAAAAATTGTCTTATGACCCAGAGATTCCACTTCTGGGAATATATCTGAATAAACCAGAAACACTAATTTGAAAGAATAAATGAACCCCTGCGTTCATTGCATCATTATTTACACTAGCCAAGATTTGAAAGCAGCCCAAGTGTCCATCAGTAGTTGAATGGATAAAAAAGCTGTGGTACATTTACACAATGGAATACTACTCAGCTGTAAAAAAAAAAAAAAGAAAGAAAGAAAGAAAGAAAGAAAGAAAGAAAGAAAGAAAGAAAGAAAGAAAGAAAGAAAAAAAACCTTACCCTTTGTGACAGAATTGATGGACCTGGACCTAGAGAGTATTATGTTAAGTGAAGTAAGCCAGGCAGAGAAAGAGAAGTACCATACGATTTCACTCATCTGTGGAATCTAATGAACAAAATAAACTAACAAACAAAATAGAAACAGACTCATAGATACAGAGAACAGACTGACGTCTGTCAGAGGGGAGGAGAGTTTGAGGGCAGGGTGCAAAAAGTGGAGGGATTAAGCAAAGAAACAAAAACAAATTCATAGACACAGACAACAGTGTGCTGATTCCCAGAGGAGCGGTGGGATCTTCAGGGCAGCTCCCCACTGGAGAAAAGCAAGAGGATGGGAGACCATTAGTTGTACAATCTTGTTTGAAGGATGAGGAAATTTGGGCCCAAGGAGAGCACGAAGCATACTCAGCTGCTCAGGAGAAAAGCTAAGACCGGAATGCAGTGTATTACCCTCTTCTACCACAATACTTGTTTCATCCTAATAGTGCCTTCGGGCAGAGTCTAACCCATGTGAACTGGCACTCAGACCAGGAGTTCCTGAACTTTGGTGACCTCTCCCTGTCACTGGTTAGCTGTGTGATCTTGGGTAATATTTTACTCTCTTTAAAACACAGTTGGCAGGTCTCCAAAATACAATTGTTTGACATGACTTTTAGAGTTTTTTTTGTTTTTTGTTTTTGCTACCATAACGTGTAATTCTGTGATTTTAATCTGTGAATGGGCTTCTAGTTTTCACAAAAAAAACATCCAGCCTTGTTTTTTCCACATTACGATTCTCCAGAGTTCTAATAAAAAATAATGTTGGAACCAGAATTTCAAAGACAGACCAACTCTAAATAAAGGATAAAATAGACATTTTCAGACATGCAAGAAACTCAGAAAATTTTTATTCCCAAGTGCTGAGTTTTAATCAGCAATTTGTGACTATACTCTGGCAAATCAAGACACTAAGAAATGTGTGAATCAAGAAGTGATAAGACAAATGCAGAAGTCCAAAGAAGAAGTAGAAAAATAAAAGAAACAGATGTAGACAATTAAAGAATTTATCTAAAATGAAAAAAAGAGAAAAATCCAAATAAGAAAGTCCTAAGGTGATAGCTGTATGCTATGCCTGGGGAACAATTCATCAGAATTAGAACCAGAAGCCAGTGGACACTAAGACAAGTCCTTTCAGGAGATAGACTAGAATGGATTACAAAAGTGATGAGGGAGCTAAATGATACTAGTAACAGATTGAAAAAATCATATGAGTGTGTTTTATCTTTCAACAAGAACAAAGAAAGATAACCAACACCCAAGAGAAAGAAATTCATAAAAACCATCAAAGAGTCAAACATGAAGCAGAGAAATGCAAAAAATAATCATAATAAAAGGGAAATTATTTGATTCGATGACATGAATACTGTTTCATTGGCATTGGGGCCATGGACAATGAAAAAAATGTAATTGTCACACACTGTTTGCGTCTGTATACACATTAATGCGCCATGCCAATAAAACTCCATGTTCTTGAATCCCAACCCTTAGAATAAAAATCTTAACAACACATAGAGCTTTTAATATTGGTACAAGATAAAACGTGAAGATTTGCAGCTGTGACAGGGAATAGAGTTAACAGAAGTTGAGAAGTGGAATAAAGGACCAAAGGTGGGGATGTGCTGAGATTCACAACAAAACCATCACAGCGATTAGCTCTGTGGCCGGAGATGGGGAGGAAATGGGGCTGAAGTGGGAAAACAGAGATTGTCCTGCTCTATTAATAAATCAAAGCTGAGGGGAGAGTTGATGGTGAGGGTGCAGTGCGGCTAGTGGCAACAGGCATTATTCCCAGCCTTGTGTGAGCTGCTCATTGTTCCTTCTAAGTATTTTGCATGGTACTTTCTCCAGACTCAAGTAGTGTCCTCACATAGTATTTTACTTAATACTTAAGGGGGTTCTGTGCAGATCTGTAGGATTATTTCTCTGTGCAATCCTCTATGACACTCTTCTCTATGAGCTCTAGCTGCCTTGATCTCCCCAACTCTCAGTTCTATCTCCCTAGTTCAGGAAATCTGCCAGACTCTGCTTCAATGCCCCACCACCCCACTCCCGCGCCACCACCTGGAAACTCTCTTAAGTCTGTAAAATGTAATCACAGAGCTTATCTTATTTGATTTCCATCTCTCAGGGATTACTTGGTTTTTTGTCTTTTGTTTTTGTTACCTGAGGTCTTAACAATTATTGTTTTATTACATGTAACTGTTTTTATTTAGATGGGAGGGTAAATCTGGCCTGTTAGTTCATCTTGACAGGAGAAGTGTTTTTTAAAAAAACTCTGGGGGGGGGGTGGGGAGAAGGAGGACATCTGTAATACTTTCAACAATAAAGTTTAAAGAAAAAATTATGAATGATCAGTGATTCCTTTTAGTTTCAGACTTCCCTTACTGCCAACTCTTTGCTTACCTTACCTCCTGGTTTTGAAAAATCTAATTTAACCACCGTTAAGCATGGTATTCACACCAGCTAGATCTAGCAGCCAGTAACAGAGGAAAACACTAATTATATTTCTTAATTTTTATTCTGTACATTTCCACACAATTCACAATACAGAAAAAGTATCCAAAAAAGTAACTAGTCAAAGTCTTTTCCAGAGATTAGTTCAGTCTCTCAAATTAATTCCATTGAAAATCTCTGTAGAGCAACACAGTGATCAAGATACTTTATATAAATAGGAAATGCAAGAAAATTAGGGAAAAATACTTTATGACTTTGTTACAAAAAATCTCCATTCTTCCCTTCCCCACCCCACCCCACCCTTCCCACCCACCCTCCCTCCATTTCAGATTTTCTGGATCTCACTTCATCTGGAAATAAAACTTCATCCTATTGCCACATCTATTACTTTTTTTTTTTTTTTTTTTGGATTCCACCTGCCAGCTGCCAGCTTTGCAAAATCATGGCTCTGGGATGTGAAAGGGCAGAATCAGAAACTATGAAAGAACCCTTTATACTGTGTCTGAAACGCTTTGTACAGATGTTGCCTTTGAAAATGGACTACCCACCGCCATAGGAACTCTGGATGGTTGGACCCTTTTCCCACTCAGAAACCAAAATGAAATACCGTCATTCTTATAGAGCTGCAATTGTCTTCTCTATGCCTTAATGACTTACAGGAATGGATTTCAATCAGCAATGGTCCATATAATATTCAAATGGACAGTTGCCCACTTAACCTTTGATAATTTAAATAGAAAACAGCCTTGCTATCTTTATGAAGACTAATTCAGAGCCTAGCTTTTCAAAGATGTGTTTTGCAAAGGATTCTAATTTTACTAGGTTATTTTATCTATTAAAATTTCAAATCTTATTTCCCACACTTCCCAGCCCCCTATCAGGATGTCAGCTTCCATTTAGGTTTTAGTTGCACTGGAAATTATTCATGTGGTCAGAACCTCAGTCCAACCAATGGGGGAGGGGAATAAATATTTTTATTGTTAATAAAACCTAAAAGGTCAGGAACCATTTGTATTCATCATACAAGGTGCAGTAAATATCAAATCTAGAAGGTATCTTAAAAGTGATAAATCTCACAACTTATTTGAAAGAATTACCCATACATTTAAAACAAAAAATAAGATAAACAATTTTAGGGCTATCATCTGTTCATTTTTCTAAGTAAAGATAATTTGTAAACATTTCCTCTCTCTTTAATTTTAAAGAAGAAAAGTTATATGTAAACCCCCAAATAAGAAAGCCATACATAGTCTTTGAAGTTGTTAGGATTGAACATATTTAGATTTGTGAAGAGCTCACTAAATTGTCTTCAGGTTTTTCTAATTTAAATACTAGAGACTAACACAAGTCTGTGGACAGGTATAACTTTTTTTATGAGGACTTCGAAAAACTTATTCAAAAAAGAAAAACAACAACTCAGTCCTTTAGAAATTTCTGTTAGAAAGTTCAATTATCTGAGCCTTATTTTCCCCTAAATTCCATACATAATCTAATTCTTCTAAGGTGTATATATTGAAAATTTCATAATGATACCCCTTGAAGCCACTCTGAACAAGTTCAGTCTTTTCTTCTATCTCCCAGATTTGCTTTTCATGAGGATCAAAGTTGGCTGAGAGCATATATTATTTATTTATGGGTTGCCATGGCAATTTATGTTAAGACAAGAGCCTTATTCCTGTACTGCTCTTGAGACTCCTTTTTCCTTTCCCCATCACTCTGCTCTTCTTTAATTTTTCCAAGCCAGGGGCAAGGAACAGGGTGAGGGAGAAGGGCTGGAGGCAGCTCCCTGAGCTAGACTCCAGGGATGGGTCCACTACTTCCGACTGTTTCAAGAGTGACTCCCTTCCCCATCTAGCCAACTTGAAATGTAAGACTCAGGCCTAATCATTATGGAAGGAGAGATGGGCAATTAAAACTGTAGCCCAGCTTGGCTGTCGTGGCTCAATGATTGAGCATCATCAACCAATGAGCCAGGAGGTCATGATTCGATTCCCATCAGAGCATGTGTCTGGGTTGCGGGTTCAGTCTCCAGTATGAGATGTGTAAGAGGCAGCCAGTCAATGATTGCTCTCACCTTTGATGTTTCTGTCTCTCTCTCCCTTCCTTTCTGAAATCAATCAATTAATAAATATATATATATTAAAAACAATTATAGTCCAATTTAAACAGAAACACCTTCTTTGCCATCTAGATGGTAGGAAACTGGTGTGTGTGTGGTGGGGTTGGGGGGGGGGGGAATGGGAGGAAAGGAGGCTCTAATTGAGTTGTGTTCCAGTCTAAAGACATAGAAATCTAAATCTGGAAAATATCACAGAAGTCCTTTAATCCAAGCTCCCTCCTAATTAAGGAATTGCTTTTACACAATCCCTGATTCAGCTGCTCCATTTTCACTTAAACATTAGAAGAAATACTGGCTGCTATAAGCTCCCTTTGTTTTTAGAAAGCCCACTCCATTTTTCCAGGGTGTATTATTTAGGAAAAAGATAAATATTTCTGTAAGTGTCAAAGCTACCTCTTTTCATCCTGTGTCTGGTCTTCCTGCCCTTGTTTTAGTCTGCAAATCATCTGCTATGCAGAACTTGAATCTAACAGTTCCACTTAACTTGTCTCCTCCGAACATTCTTATTCTAATCTAATAATAGCTTCTTTCCAGATCAAACACCCTTCCCTTACATGTTCACCTCTCTACCCAGAGAGTGCCTGGTAGAGTGTGAGACTCAGCATGGAAGAATATCTCAGGCCTGTTTGTTCTTTCCACTTCAGGTACAACACAACTCCACCAGGTGATTAGGCCTCCATGTATGTGACTGGATGGCACACTTAGGTTTGCATACCCAGTTACAGATTTAGAGCTACGGAGTCCTGAGTGAAAAGACCATTTCAAGGCTCTTTGGTGCATCATTATGAAATAGCATCATCCCAACAGTGACTTCCAAGGAGAGAAAATAATACAGTAAATC
Organism: Murina feae; assembly: GCA_004026665.1. Classification (NCBI taxonomy): domain Eukaryota; kingdom Metazoa; phylum Chordata; class Mammalia; order Chiroptera; family Vespertilionidae; genus Murina; species Murina feae. The sequence goes on from PVJC01002681.1 coordinate 16,958, forward strand.
TTCACTTAACATCAATGGTAGGTTCAACGACTGTAAGTGAAACAATGTATAATGAAACCAACCATACCATAGACTATGGCATCTCATCAATGTTATAACAAAATGGCATTGAAACAACATTATTCAAGGATCTGCAGTACTAACTTTTTCAAATGCTGAGAATCACAAATGTAGAAAAGCCAGTAAATCATTTTCAATGTTAATTTCTTCTTGTGAAATCCACCCTGGCACCAAAACATTAAACCTTTTTTGACCTTGAATATATGCAAGACGATAAATCTCTAATAGCAAACATTCTGAGTTTGTAACTTCACATTCCCTGTTAGTTTAAACCAACACTTACTGTGGGATCATAGGCAAATAGTCTTCTAATTTATGGAAATCAGAATTATTGACATAAAACAATATAGAAGGCAATGGTGGGAAATTATTTACTTAGAAAACATCTATTGCATGCATGTTAGTCTGTAGTTTCTAACCATCATAGTTCTGGCTGCATTTCTACCAATTACGATACAAAGCTGTGAAAATTTAATTCACTGTTCTGATGTACCATTTATTTATCCAAAATGTATTATCAGCATCACCCACCTTATGGGTTGGTAATGAAGCCCAAAAGTATCAAGAAACATCAAAATGCTAAAGCACTAACATTTAAAAAATACTGGAATTGTTACAATAAACAGTATAGATTTGAGTTAAGCTACTTTCTATTGAAAATTATATGTTTCACTTAAAGATTGGAAACAAGTTGTTCCCACATCCAGAGGCTCCAATTTCAGATATCATTTGGCTCAAAATATTGAAACTTTGGAAACTGGAGAATACCTAGAATCATCACTTTTTTATTTTTATTTCTATGGGTAAGTTACCCCTCGTGATTAGCACACCAGTAGTAGGAGCCAAGGCATTTTTCATGATTGCTTTTCAAGTACATGGACTTGGCTTCCAAATATCTTTTACGCATAGTTTTCTTCTGTGGTTCTATTAGGTTACATTTGATTCTAAGAATATCAAGTCACAGCACTTTTTCCCCCATTAGATGGACAGACAGTGAAACAGATTTCTGACAGGACTTAAGGATGCCTAAGAATACTCAGCAAAGCCCATAATGCTCCTCATGTACTTTGGAGCTTCACCCAAGTGTGCCTTCTTTTCAACAGCTCGTATAGTTTTGCTTAGTTGGTTTAAAAATGTTTTAAATTATAACTAAAGGTCATTCTTCCCCGAATTTTAAATCCTCTCACAAAGTGATGTTCCAAAGATTAAAAGTCAAGATGTTCATAAATTTTTCAAAGGAAATCCTGCCATTTTACAAAGTCATTTTAAATGAAAAACTTAAAAACTCACAGACTCTAATTCCAGCTCCCTCAGATCACAGGTCCCTAGTCCCAACATCCCTCAAGGTGGTCACGTGTCCAGTTTAGACATCCCCACTGGTCAAAAGCCTTTAACTCTGTAAGGATGCCCACTCCACTCTTTGACAATATTTATACTCTATCTTCTTTATATTTAATCCAAACTTACTGCAAATTTTGCCTATTATTTCTAATGATGCCCATGAGATATAAGATAAAGGAGGTTTAGCTCTCATTTTAGTAGTGTTTCTAAGTTTCATCCGAAAGTCTTGGTTTCAAATACAATTTTAAGAACAGTACCAAGACTCCAAAGGGAAAAAATGCAAAATATCATTCTCTTGCATATTATTATTCTCATTTCATATTTCATAGAAGTAAAACATTGCTTGCTAAAGAGTGACCAGCACAATAAAGCCTTGATGGAGCCCCCAGCGCATGCTCCCCAAGGACCCTGGGTTTTCCGCCCAGTGGAATTTGTTTCTCGTATTCATTCTTAGAACCTTAGTATGGAGTTTTGTTTTTCATATTCATTCTTAGGTCCTTAGCATGGTGCCTACATCAGAGTATATGATAAATAAATATATATTTAAAATAAATGATTAAATGCACAAATGTACGATTGGTTCACAAACATAATTAAACAAGCAAAATAGAGACAGACTCACAGACAGAGAGCAGGTGGATAGCTCTGGCCGGGGAAGCCAGTGAAGGGATTGAGCAAAAAAGAAGAAAAAAGAGAACTCATGGACATGGACAACAGTTGATAAATGCATGAAGAATTGGAGGTTGACGACGGACGAGGTGGGGATAATTGGTGATAGGAAAAAAAGGAAAAATAAGTAATGCTTCAACAATCTTAAATTCTTTTTTTTTTCCTGCTTATTTTTAGGACCAATTCAGTGACTCCCAGTATTCTGGAAGGGCAGGTGGTCCAAGAGTCCAACTCCTTCCTTAGAATCCTATTTTCAGGATTTTCATTACACTGTGGGGAGACAGCCTAGAATACACAGATGGTCACAGGGGCATAATCCATATATAATCCAGTCATTCAGGTGACTTCAAGGAGGCACATCATTTATATCATTTGATGTGGAAAAGTTGCCGTAATTGTGGACTCCCCTGGTGTGACTAAAACAGAAATTTGCTAACCCTCTCTGGCAGATTACTTCTCAGAATAAGGCTGGCTGGAATTCTGTAAGATCATCAAGGTCAGTGGATGTGTTTTTGTCTTTCAAGCAAAATGGATATTTGTCCCAGAGGGTGATTGCATTTTGATCCATTTTGAGCATAACAGCTGAGCAGGATTTGAGTATGTGCATGGAAAAAATTGTTGAAGGTGGAGGCAGAAAGCCTGGGGATAAGACTATTGCCACGGTCAGACAATTGGAAGGCCTAGCGATGAGTGATGACCAGGACCCAGAAAAGGGAAGATGGTGTCAAAGCCAATGAGAGGCTTGGCAGAGAAAAAAACTCTAGGACTTCCCGTCGGTCAGCTGAATATGAAATTCGGAGAATGAAAAGGTTGATTCAGAGATGGTTCTATAAAGCATGTGCAGAAGCTATTTTAGAGTCAATAAATGTTTTAGCTCAGTTAGAAAACTCTCTAATTTAATGGATGTTCTACTTTTTTTTTTCCAAAATGAAAATAATCTCTTTAAGGAGAGCAATTGGTAGTTGCACTTGATGGCTACGATGAGCCATTTTCAAAATGATCAGTTTTACTTTGAAATGGTGCAACTGCATAAAATATCTTGCTATCTCAGTGATTTCATTAGCTACTCCCACGGAAAGGAAGCCAAGCTATTCAGACTCTAGCCCACATCCATGTTACTACACCTTCCTGGCAATAGCTTGTCCTAATCTAGTGTCAGTAGGCAACCTACTGAGTATTAGTCCTGAAACTCAGCTTGGGAAAGTGCGCAGGCATCACATTGAAACAAACTCTCCACTTGAGACCCGCAATAGCCTAGATAAGTTTCTGAGCCCAGGCAGGCTACCTGCTTCATGGAAGGCAGCATAAATAATGACAAGACCTCTTGGTCGTGGATTTTATGGCACATGCACCAGCAAATGTCATGTGCAACTGAAGTTCCATACAGTCATCAAACTAAGCTCAGTCACAGTAGAAACAACAAGGAATGCATGGAAATTCTCTGGTACCTTAGCTCTGTTAGCGATGACTATACATATACAGATGATTGGGATGCTTATAAAATGTTTTCTCTTTTTTAAACCTATGCAATATATGTGTGTATAGTATACATACACATATATGTGTACAAGTGTATTTCTATGTGTTTGGGGTGGGCTGGCATATGCACAGAGCATTATTGATATGACATACAAGTGGCAATGTCTATATGTTTATCAGGTAAATACTATTGATCTCCAGAAAGTGGGGCAGAAGTCACTACACCCTTGGCTTTGCCTGTGATACTCATCGATGGTCTTAGAACCTTTTATAAAAAGCAGGTTCTACTTTCACAGCTTAAAAAAAATATATTTTAAATAAAGTTGGCATGGGAAAAAAACAGAACCGCTGCCCCACATTTTCTATGACCTGGATATTTCGAGAATCTAGTAACTAAACTTCAGAAATCCTTTCAGCAAAGAAACTGTCACTTGGTCCAAGTGAAAATTAACTACCCGTTGAGTATCTTTCAAGGCAAACAGATCTGCCTACACACCAAAGCCAGCGATTGTGAAAAGAGGGGGAACGGTGGGGGTCCCGAGGATTCCCATCAGTCACCGCTCATTTCACAACTGTGCTTGCCAGCTCCATTCCGTTTCAGGAACTGCATCAGATTCAGGGTGTAGCCTCCGCGGAGGCAACCGGAGCGCTCACAGAGAACTCCCCGCCTTGGTGCTTATTTCCTTCTGTGCTTCCTCACGCCCTTGCCTGGGACAAAGTACAGCTTAACCGGGTTCCATTTTATTAGTTGTGTGAAACTGGAACATAAGGCTTCAAAAATGACTATCGTGTTGCCTTTTAATAACTCTCCATTTCTCAGCCTGCTATCAGGCTCATCTAAACACGGGATCCAAAGGCAGACAGGCCTCAGCTCATGTCAGCCGAATGTTGCCCTCTCTCAGCAGGAGTCTCAGGGGGTTTTGTAGAAAATGATATTTCTACAGGAATATAGGTTTATGTCTTGTAAATGTGCTTTTCAGACCAGGGCCAGCCTCTTTGCCTCTAGTCTTCCTGAGGGCCCATTAAAAGGCAGATACCATATATCTAAGCTGAGTTGAAAACTCCACTCTTTCTAAAGCCCAGGACCGTCCCATGCAGTGATCAATTAAACAAAATGCTACAGGAGGCAGATGCAATATTGAAGCCATTAAATATGTAACTGTTTTGCTCATTTTTAATGTGTGTGTGTGTGTTTTTTTTAAAGCCCAAGTCCTGGGGGTGTTTGCTTTTCTCAAAGAGATATTTGCCTTGGTCATATATTGTCTTCCACTAATAATGTAAGACTCTAAGACTTTTTTTTTCTGAACGATTTCCAAATGTTCCAAGACTCCTACAACAGTCAGTACAACATCAATTTTCATTCCAGGGGTTGACTTGTTACTTCAGTTGGAGCTATTTTAATTGGCCCTTAGCCACCTGTACCTTAAATTTTCTCTGGGCTGCTTTGAAACATTACAGAGAAATATGAGATCGTAGTTGGTGAAAACAGTCCTTCATCCCAGCAATGGCAACTGGGTAACTTGACTGCGTGGCCAAGTGTTTGGCTCAATCTAGGGAATGGAAGGCACCATCCAAAGCCAGATTTCAGTCTGTTTGAAGGATTATATTTCTGTCATCACAACATCTCCTTGACAGTCCCACCAATTGAAAAACTCCCGGCTGAAGCCAAGTGATTAAATTCTCCTGGAGTATAATTTTTTCCAGCTTTTGGAAACAATCTACTGCAGTTCCTCCTCCCCTCACCATAAAACCCAAAATATAATTCCATTTCTAAGACTGATCTATGGAAAGAGATTACTCGCAACCAACCCTTCCTCCCACAGCTGAAAATAATGGCAGCTGTTAGATTTCAAAACGACTAAGCCCCATCCACTGAGAGGTTATTCCTACTTAACAGTATATCATATTTGTACTTTCAAAATGATATGTGACCGAAATGTGATTCAGATCAGCAGCACGTCGCTGCTGGACCTTTAAATTAAACATAGAGAAACAATTATGAGCGCTCACATGCAGAAATAGTTAGGAAGCATGATGCTTACGTCTAAGAGTGAAGCAAAACCCTCGATCACCCACTTTCATTTCTGACTTACCCCCAAGTCATGTAGACATTTTCACCAGAAATTAGGAGACTTCGTCTCCTAATATTGTAATTGTCACAATGTCCCTAATAGAAGTACCTATAAGTTTCAACTGATCTGTGGCAGGATTAGAAGCTACAATTCCACTGCCAGAGAAACATTCCTGGCTGCACTCCCACAGAGATTTGTACTAAGAACTTTATAGCAGAAGAAAATAGAGAAAATAATAGATTACCCCGTACATGTAAAATGGGGTTGTAGTGCTATCAGGTATGAACTTGGGAGCTGCCCAGAAGTAGATGGAGGCATCCATTAGAAAGGACCAGGCATCCTGGAAATCTGGCAGTGAAACTCACACAGCGAGGCTTTGTCCTTGGCATTGGGTGAACTTGGGATAATGAAAACCAGAAACTTAGAAGGAAAACCTAAATGGGCCCCTCTCACCACTGTACCCAAGAGTCTGTACTTATTAGCCTCTGTGCAAGGTTCCAGTGACTGTTTTCTTACTTAAGTGCGTTATTTTGACATATGTTGCTACTTTTGCTTCTGCTGTTTTATTTCAAGTCCATTAGCCTGCTTTCCATTATCACTCAAAAAATTCTAGAAGTGAACGCTGGCACCGACCTCCATTTCCTGTAGCCACAGTTCCCACACGCGGTTTTCTGCTCTGCAGTTGAAACAGCACTTAGAGTTAAGTGCTTCTGCAGACTAGCTACGGGCCTTGGCTTAGTCCATTGCTCACCTCTACTGCAGCAAAAGGCAAAGATGGCTACACCTGGGCAGTACGGAGCTGTCCAAACAGCCCAAGCTGAACCTGGCCTTTGCGGCCATCAGGCCCGCAAATGGGGCCAACCTCTGGGTTACCTCTCTGAGGTCCCCCTGAGAACAGGAGACTCCCACGCCACCTCACTATACCTCAGAGATACAATGACATTATCCATGTGGCAACTCCCAGCTCCCAGATGATGAAAAAGAAATGAGCAGGGAGGGGTGACATGCAAAAAACGTCACTAAGTCATCCTGGTATATTTAGTCTTGGGAATGGAAGCAGTTTTACAGTTACATTTCTGCAGGACAACCAGAGGGTTTCAAAAGACCTTCAGACAGTCTCGTGGTCTTCAAAGACTGCATGTAAAGAGAACAGATTGTATTGAATTTTTTTCTGGGTGGTTACAGGCAGAATGGTGCGCTACAGGGGAAGGTGAATGCATAGGGGAGAAGGGAGCAGTGCCATTTATAGGAACATCCTTTGAATCTTTAAAATAAATGATACAGGTGAACACAGAAGTTCATGCTACTTGCTGGAAGCAATAAAGATCAAATTTTGTGGAACTCATTTTCCACCAATCTCCAGGTATCCTGCCTTGTCCTCTGTGGGCTATTCTATTCTGTTGTACATCTCAGTAGCCCTTAAAAACTGGTGGCGGGGCCTCAGATGCTTGCAGGAGAGAGACAGATTTATGGATTCCATCAGCTTCTTCCAGGAGAGCTGCCCGATCGCCGGGAGGGCCCAGGTGATATGCTCGTTCAGGTTCTCTTTGCCCGTCTACCAGAGTCAAACAGTAGTTTCCAGGTCCTCATGGCCAATGATCTTATAGTTCTGACGGCTCTCTAGGTAAGCAGCCAAATCAGGGTCCCCAGCCTGCTGAGCTCTGTCTTGAGGTGTCTTACCCTGCAGGTAAAAGGGAAAGAAGCACACACACACCTGGGATGAGATTTTTTTAAAGATCCATAGGAACGGAGATACCCAAAGATGACTCGCTAACAAGGATCTTTCCATGTTACTGTTTTAGAGTTCACAAGACACTTTTCATGCTATTTTCTGACGGAAGCGAGATACACAAGCTCACGAGAAAGAGACCATCACTGTGGAGAGGTGGGGGTTCCCTCTAAGAAAGCAGAGGATCAGAGTCTAACTGAGTGCACAGCAGGAAACTCAGCACAGTGAGTTTTGGAGCCCAGGCCCTTTCTGGAAGCAGGTGTAGAGAAATTACTAACGAGATACAGGGAAACCAGGCATTGGGCGTCTAGTTGAGGACTCTTTCTATTATACTGTCTCTGGGAAGGGATGGTCATAACTATCTAAATAGGTTTCTGTGCTGGTTTTAAAGATTCTCTCCCCTATTTAGAACATTCTCAACTCTCCAAAGAGTGAGTTCATTTCTGACTAGAAAATGGATGGGTGTTGATTAATCTTGGAAAAGTAGAAAAGCATAAAAAAGAAATAAAAATATATCCCAGAACACTAAGATAACTATTTTTAGCCTTCTGTGGAATAACTATTTTTCTTTTTCTATAGCTCTATACATAATTATTTTTTATCAAAATTAAACCATATTTATACACTGTGATTTAACATGCTTTTTCACTTAATAAGATGTTAAACATGTTTATTTCATTCTTTTGCATCATGTCAAATGATTATATAATGTCTTGCAGCCTATTTCACTGATATATGTGTATTTTTAAGTACACGCACACACATAATATTTTTGAATGAGGCCAATGAATGGAAATCAGTAATAAATGGAGGGAAGGCCTCATTCTTTTGAATGCTTCTGGATTACTTGACACTCCCAGAAACTTCTAATTTTTGTTTAATAATATGGTCTTATGTATTTAAATAAGTGACAGTAAATTCCAAGGAAAATGTAGAGGCATGATCATTGTACTAAGGCAATAGCTCTACGCATAAATGCACACAAGTATGACAAAAATTATCAAAAACTTCAGCCTTCAGATCAGTTAACACAATGAATAGTGTCAACCTCAATGAAGCCTGTTCCTAGTAGATTCTAGGGGATGCAGGGCAGAGGATAAAAAGGAAATAATAGTGGCTCTGGGCTCTTTCTAAAATTTTACTTTATCCACTAGCTTAATATTACTATTATAATTTTATCCCACTTGTTTATGGTATTAATAGACTATCTTGTGCTTACACCGATGTTAATGAAGTTGGAATTTCTATAGCTTCTAAATATTAAGGGAGATTGACAAGGATGGGCCTTTTAGATTTTTTTTTTTAAGGAACTGTTCTCTATTAAGAGAAATTCTCAAGATATTGCTTCTCTCCAAAAAACCCCAGTAGATTCAGTCATGATGATCATATGTGATGCTCTCATCTAGCATCAAATTACAAAAATGGAAAAACAGGAGATCCCTGAAAAGGACGAAGCATAGGGATAGTACTCTGTATGGGAAGAGTTCTAGAACATAATGTTGGTTGTAACTTAGGTCATACACTAGCATGTATAGTCTGACTTTATCAACTTAAAATAATGAGAGAGAAAAATAGACATACATGTGAAGTGAAATCATTAAAATTTTGATAACATATAGGTCTAGAATGTAGAATCTTCTAGCTATTTCTACTTTCCTGTATTGTTTGCACAGCTTGAGTTTTCTAGGTGAGAATGCACTCTACTTATAATCATAAAAATAATACAGCTGTTTGTGTTTTGGAAAAATACACACCTACATGAAATGAAGCAGGAAGAAACCTCAAGGAACATGGAGCCCATTCATCTGATAGAGAAACTCAAAGATGACACAGAGCAATCTGCTCAGGGGCCAGGTCTCCCGCCATCTTTTGTTTGTCCTCATCTACATATATTCAAATTCTTCTCTGCCACCCTCTGCGTCAAGTGGCTTGTTTTTCCTTGAAGTCTACCTCGGTTGCTTGAAAATTCTCAGAGCTGACCAGGCTCCTCTACGGGGTTGATTAGTATTAACTCTGCTCTCTCTCACAGGCTGTATTCGTAGGTCAGTGCTACTCAGCTATCCCTCCTTTAAGCCAGCTCTCAGCCCTCTCCTTGACCGCTCTCGGTAACTTGGAATAACTCATGGTGCAGCCTGACCTCCCATCTTGGAAGAGACTGGAAATCACTTTGGCACCCCAAAACGGGGCCACATAAATCACAGACTTTAAGCTACACTGGATTGAGCAGATGAAGGAGAAATCCCAAAGGGTCTTCTCAAAGGCCAGGTCAGTGTGAACATAAGCCTGACCCCTCTCCCAGGGCTTTGGACCTCACCTCCCTGCAGCTTGGCAGCTGGCGCTCGGCAGGAGGAGAACCCCAAATCCCAAGGCCAGCGCGTCCTTCAGAGGTTTATAAAGCCCCATAGGCGAGCACACACCCTCCCTTTGTGCTTATACATTTAAACTGCCGTTTCTCTAAATGAAGCACTTTATTTTTTCCTCCTTTTTCCAAAGCCCCCAGCACTTCCATAGGCACAGAAAGGATGCCTCTGCTGTGGGCACAAGTGAAGGCAACAGCGCCTGCGATGTTGCCCAGTGGGTGGATGTTTGCACTCACTCATCAAGTTACCTTGGAGTCCGTCTTTCTCAGAGATGCTCCTGCGTCCACCAGAAGCTGGCACACAGCCCGGTTCCGCTGGCAGGCAGCCTTGTGCAGTGCAGTCTCACCCCTAAATCAAAGATGAAATGGAAACCACCCATAAAGGGGCTGGGGGCCGGGGCAGTGGTGGAGGCTGCTGGGAGGGGGTGGTTTCTTCCTACCCCTGCTGCTGATGCTCTTTCTCTGTCTGAGGCTGAGACCTAGCTGCCGGCAGGGCCCGTTTGGGGGAGGCGGGGGAGGGGAGCCTAAAGTGCCTTAAGTTAGTCATCCGGTAACCATGATATTTGACTCCAGCCTCTTTTTTAAACAGTGTTGGTTAATTCAGCTGGGCGATTTTGTTGTCAACTACTAATGTTTGATTTAGGCAGGACTGCGTGGCACTATGAGACTGATGTGGTGGATGTAGCTGCACACTGGGAACAACACTCGGTGTGGATACACTGAGTGTGAGGGGTGCTAGATGAAGCTCAGAGGGAACAGCGATAGGGAACCAGGGCCCCTCAGACCCATCACAGGATTAACTCCTGGGAACGCCACTGCAAGGAACCAGGCTAACACTCACTCTGGCCTATCTACTGGATTCAACTCCAGGGCCAGGTGGGAGGGGCGGGGCAGCCACAGGGGATCTGGGAGGCACAGAGAGACTTGGGGAGAGAGCTCAGACCTAGGGCAGTCCCCAGGTGGCAGCAGGCCTAAGACCAGCCAGCCAGTCATTGTGGGAAGTGGGCATGAGAAAGTGGTTACTTCTGCTCCTTTAATAGTCAGAAAAGGAGGAGGATTTTCCCATTTGTAATCCAAGACTGAAAAGATCCTTAATGCTAAAGTGTCTCATGGAAAATCAAACGCAGACCTTAGAGCAGGGAACTGGGGTCAGTGGCAGCCTGTCCTATGGGACATGCAGTATGCGGGCAGTTTCTTCAGTGACTGGTAACTAGCTCATGGCTACTCCTCTGCACCCCCGTCTTTCATTCTATTTATGTCTGTTGTTCCTCCACCATCCCCACTTTCGCTCCCTTCCTCATCCCACTCCAGCCCCGCCCATTCTTTATCTCTTTTTGAATTTCTTTGGAGTTCTCTAGTGCTTCTATATGGGTTTTCAGGGTTAAATGCTTAGCCTTTCTTTGTTCCTGTTTGGAGAATAGTAGCTATTCTAGGGATGGGGGGAAGTTGAAAGAAAAAATTATCAGTTTGGGGATCATCCCAGATCCTCATCTGAATTTCAGAACATGAAAATGTTTGGAGTTACCATATTCTCAGTTCTCCGATGGCTGTGTTATAGGCATTGTTCCATTCTAGACTTGGCAAAGAAGTTTCATTACATGCAAAAGAGCACTAGGGCTTAATTTTCTCACAAACCCCAGTTAACAAAGAGTTAAAAAAAAGATAAATGTATTTTTTAGACTTCTCAGCACCAGTGTAGAAATATATTGCTTGTAGGAACCTCTAAACAATGAATATCAAGACTGAGGGTGCAACCATTATGATACTTGCCATCAACTTTTATTGTGACTTTTATTTTTGATTTAGAAGATTAGCCCCACACAGTTATAAATACAATAGAAAGTGGATGCTTTATCACTGACATGAAAAGTATCTACTGTATGCTCTAGACATGCATTTTTCTCCTAGATACGTTCTGAAGAATAATCTGGACTATGTAATAAAAGTGAGACTCACGTTTCGCTGTCTGCCATGTCCAATAACTCGGAAGGTCCTAAACAGGAGGAAAGCAAGATATACCCATCAAAAGTAAGCTTAAAAAAACTATTAATAAAAAAATCTACAGTCACCATTAAAATGCCTTGGAAGGCTGCATAAGAAAGAGCACCTGTGAGAGGGATAACCGGACGTCCTCCTCCCACCAACCTCCCATTCACCACCAGCGGAGATGTGCAGAATGGGAGCTACCAAGAGTGGCATGGCCTCTGCCTTCCTTCCAGAAGCTTTCAATTAAGTCAGAGAAATAAAATCAACTGGAACAGACCAAGTGAGAAATAATTAAGTGGCTCCCTTGGGAGGAAGGGGACAATCAGCCGAGCTTTGAAGACTGTTTCTCATTCTGCAGTGGCAGGTAGTTTGGGATGGGGCCTTGTGCAATGTAACAGTAAAGCTACAAGAGACAACAGATACCATGCGGTCCAATAGCCTTATTTTAGAAATAGGGTGAAACTCTATTTTTCACAAAATTTCCCTTCCTACACCTGGAAGAAATGTTCTGCATAAATATCAAATGATAGACGCTTCATTATGAACTGATTTGTTCTATGAGTTTGCACATTAGCAATGTTTGGTATGTTCACTGATGAATTCGTTCAGTCTGCACACACTGGTTGGAATGTCCACCTTCCCACTTTCAGTATCACTGCCTTCCTCCCCAACCCTCCCTAAATCCCTTACCCTATGCAGCCTGCTGAGATCATTTCCTCCATGACATCAACTATAACCCCACTCCAAATACTGCACCAAATGTTCTCCCTCACTTTGTGCTTAGCCCTGTGTCCCATAATTGGGAAATTAATATAATGTATCCCATTGAGATTATCCCAGGTAAGTGTGGATATATAACATTTAAACTGTATTAAAATCACTTGCTGATTTCTCTCTTTACAACTAGATTCTCATAAGCCCCTTGAGTTGGTGGCCTTGTGACTGGCATAGAGCCTGGTGCCGAACAAATGCCTAAATGTTTGGTTGAATGAATGAATAAAATGTACTTGAAAGTGGCAAACACGGTTCTAGGTGTTGAGCATTTTAGTCCTTAGAAATGTGATCCTGTTGATTTGCTCTCTATGCTGTTGGACATCATTATCATTGAAAATTTACTTATGTGATTAGTTGCCACCTCATCAGAAGGAGGGGAAGAGGAGGTTAGGACTTTGTAACCATGAAGGTCACTGGGCAAGGAGAAGATGACAGGTGTGATGGGACTTGCACAATCCTCCTGCTCACTCAAGAGCTACATCATCATCTTTGCTTCCCCTCTTTCATATCCATCAGTCGTCAAGGACAGGCAAACCTTCCGATACCACGTCTGTCCTATTCGTCTTCCTATTTGTCCTATTCCACAAACAGGTCTCCTCATAGGTCTCTGCCTGCAATATAATCAGCGTGAAGAAACGGTTACGAAGAAGACTAAAAAGCTCTTATGTTATTTAGATTTCCAGGTTTTCAATCTATATATTTCTTGCTTACTTCCCAGTATTTAAACATTGAAGTTCACAGTCTTCACTTGGAACTACCTTTCCTCCATTTGTTCCCAATGTTCCAAAGTGGTCATTTCTCCATCACCCACATATTTCTCAGGGCTGGTTCCCTCTCCTGTCCCTATGGAGAACAGCCTTCCTCTTCTAGCCTTATACCTACATCTTAAATGTTTGTAAAGCCTAGTCTCTGACAAGGCCTCTGAAAAGACCACATTTGCCAGAAGGAATCTATCCCTTTCTGAACTCTCGTAAAACTTATTTGCGTCTACCCTTGTACCATGTATTTGATTTTTTGTTGTATGCCTTGTCCCCTTAAATTCTTTCTTCTAAATCCCTTGCATATAAGAATACTTTTACTTTTCACATTCCTTGAAAATCTACCCTTCATTAAGGATTCAACAAAGATTTACCTCATTCATTTCTGTTCCTCAGTCCTGTGGATCTAAGGAAACGTGAATGAGGAGTGCCAAGCAGCAGAGTGCAGTGGTCAGGATCAAGGGTTTGAAATTCCAGCTCTAGCTGCCACTTAGTAGATCTTGGGCACTCTCATTTTATTTCTCACATGTAAAGAAACACTGGCAATAATATGTATCTCAAGGGAGTGCAGTGAGGTTTTAGAAGTTAATAAAAGTTATGTGCTTAAGACAGTAGCTGACACACTACACACATGGCCTAAAGTTTGTGTCCTATTCTCTGACATGACACAGCAGGTCACACCACGTCAAGATGTTGGAGCGTCAGTAAAGGAAGGCTATATAAAAGGGCCACTTCACTCCTACTTACACTAGTATATGGAGCCACTTGTGGACTAGGATTATATGTCCTGAGAACCAAGGACTCCAGGCCTATTCAATTGCCAACAGGACACTTTCCACGAGGTCAGGATCAGTGTTCTAAGGGTGTGTGCTTTTAAAGAACCTGCCACCTTCAGCTAACTTCTCAAGCCATTTATTTTTAAAGGACTTCTATGAACACAAGCCATCCAGCCTCAGTAGCAGTGTGTTCCCATCATTGCTGCCAACTGCATACTTAGGCCTTGCCCATTTCCCTCTGTATTCAGCACTCAGATCTGTGCCCATGACAGGTCCGTGGCCTCCAGGATCCCAGCCTCCATGCAAGTGACAGGACTCTGAGCAGTTTCATCTGCGCTAAAACTACAACTATTTGACACCCTGCTCCAGTGTGGACAAGGACAAGAAAGGACCTTGTTCCTCACATTCTGACAAGAGTCGCCATACATGCAGTCATCCCATTCGTGAGTAGGCTTGCCTGAGGCTGCTTGTCATGTTCCCTTTTTCTCCCCTCATCTTCTGTGGCTGATGGAGAAAGAGGCACCGATTCTAAAACAAGATACATTTGCTCTTAATCAATATCTAAAGAAACTCCAGCTAGAATTTTTGGGGATTTTCTGGAATAATGGACTTAACCCAAACCGTCCTACTTCTCCCATCGACACACCTTCCCAGTATTGAAGACACTGAATGAACACTGGCAGGCGAACAGCCAATGAATAGGGAAGAGTGGCCCCTGGCTGATTACAGATAGGAGTGGGGAGCTAGTTTGACTAGAATGGGTACATTTTCTAAAGATATTTAGTTATAGTGTCTGTATAGTGGTGGTGGTGGCGGGGGGGGGGGTACAGAGGAGGAAACAAGAAGAGGAGTGAGCGCTTGGTACAGCCTTAGCCAAGGTACTTTCTTTCCCTACCTGTATCTGCAATGGACTATTGGGCGCTCTTGGTAACAGTACATGGCATGTTTAAAACAGTGCCCTGCGGGTTTAGTGGCACTGGTATAAGATTTGAAGGAGGGAATGGCCAGAGAAACAAAAGTAATCAAAACAGACCACAAAAATTCTCCTGAAAAAAGTAGATAATAAGAGCATCTGTGATTTTTGGAAAGTTAATTTGAGTCTCACTAATAAGGGAGAGAACAGGAGAAAGAGAGAAAATAATAGATATCAAAGGGGAACATCTGGGTGTGGAGCTTTTTTTTTGCATTTTATGTGTACATATGTTCTTTTTTTAAAAAATATATATTTTATTGATTTTTTACAGAGAGGAAGGGAGAGGGATAGAGAGTTAGAAACATCAATGAGAGAGAAACATCGATCAGCTGCCTCCTGCACACCTCCCACCGGGGATGTGCCCGCAACCAAGGCACATGCCCTGACCGGAATCGAACCTGGGACCCTTCAGTCTGCAGGCCGACGCTCTATCCACTGAGCCAAACCGGTCAGGGCTGTGTACATATGTTCTGACTGTGAATACCATGCCATCTCCCCTGAGGAATTTGGAGGAATACCATTAAATCGTCAAAAAGAGCCCACAGTTATTCCCTGGATATAGAAGGGAACCTTCGCTCTCTGTCCCTCCCAGGGCTTAGCACAATGTGCACATCCAACCCATAGCTGACCTGCACCAGAAATGACTCTTAACCCTACTGAAGGGGGTATGGGGAAATTTCTCCATGAAGTTTTCAGAGGGAGGCAATCCCTGCCCTTCCACAGCCCTCCCCCAGTTATCACTGGAACCCTGCACAGGACACTCATGTCGGACAACTTGGCATTGTGGTTGTCCATGTTTCACTGCCCTTTGCTGGATCTTAGGAACATGGAGGGGAGAGACCACATCTTATATTATGTGGGAGTTTTGACAACTAACCAAATTTCACTATGCTTCAGTTTTTACCACCTGTCAAATAGAGATAAGCGAGCTGACTGTGTAAAAATGCAATGTGTTCATACCTATAAAGCATCCTATATAATAAAAGGCCAACAACCATAAGCATAATGTCCGGAATGACCACTCAACCAGTGGCTGTGAGGTGCACTGACCACCTCTTGGTCCCTCCACCCCAGCCCGCAGGCTCAGATCACAGCATGGAGAATGGGAAGCATGGAAAACTAGGGTGGTGGCAGGCGGGACTGGGGACTGGCAAGCAGGCGGAACGGCTGACCTCTTGGTCCCCACCCCTTGGCCCACAGGTTCTGATTGCAGCATGGTGAATGGGGAACCACGGCGAACCAGGGTGGGTGGTAGAGGGCAGGACTGATGAGTGAGCAGACTGGCCAACCATTTGGTCCCTCCCCCTGACCCGCAGGCTCCAATCACAGCATGGCGAACAGGGAACCATGGCGAACAGGGAACCATGGTGAACCAGGGTAGGTGCAGCAGGGCAGGACTGGGGGCTGGCGAGTGGACAGAAGATGGCTTCGATTGCAGGCTAGGCCTAGGGACCCTACCCGTGCATGACTTCATGTGCTGGGCCTCTAGTCCTATATAATAAAAACCTAATATGCAAATCAACTGAACAGCAGAATGATTGGTCTGTGGGGGGCGGGATTGGTGAGTGGGCAGCACCAGGCCGGCCTAGGTGGGTGCCAGTGGGCAGAGGGAGGGGATGGAGATCGGGGGTGGGAGTTTGGGTGTGGGCGGCAGCCAGCAGTAGAGGGGTGATTGGGGGACAGGACCAGCTGCTCACCAGCGCCAGCCCTCCATCAGCCCGCCAGTGGCCTCCCACAGAGGGAGGTCACCAGCGGCAGTGGTGATTGACCTGGGGGAGCAGGCCTAAGTTGTCAGTCGGACATCCCCTGAGGGCTCCTGGACTGTGAGAGGGCGCAGGCTGAGCTGACCCCCTCCCCCACCACCAAGTGCATGAATTTTCATACACTGGGCCTCTAGTTTAGAATAATAAAGATTAGCAGTAATTGTTACTATAACATTTTTTTCTCAAGAGTGGGGAGGAGAGAATTAATTTTTCAAGTGAATGAATGAATAAAAGCTATTTTAAAATTAATGTGGATCCCAACCAAATTCCTGTTTCTTCCCAGAGAAAGATCTGTAAACGGTACATGGATTCAAGAGACTGTGCTTTATGGAAAATGGTCTGAAAAATAAGAGAAAGAAAAATATGGGGATAGCCATATCAGTGTTTGCGGGTGAAGGCCAGGGAATAGGAAAAGAAGTAAAACTTGCAGATCTCCCAACACAAGAACATAAACTGCGTGGTGAGTAGTCAAACCTTCCAAAATGCAGGCCCACTGCCCAGTGTCCACTCCATAAGCTCTTCCCTTACCTACCCTGGTTCTTAGGGATCCAACTTTATCCACCTTGCACTTTATTATATATGATGTGTCTTTTGTCACGTGCATCTTTTAATTTGCTTCCCACACCAAGGCATCCAAATCCCCTTTGCTATTCCTTCCACCTCCCCACGGCCTCTCTCTGTTCGGACCTCATTTCCCATTAGTCTCCCTGACGCTGCCAGCAGACCATTCCAAATCCTCCAGTGGCCCAGGACAAAAGCCGCGCCGATTTGGGGAGAGCTGGCACTGGGATCTCTAACAGCGCCGCCATCCTGTCCCAGCGGGATGGTGGTCGTTTCTCTCGGGGAACGAGAGGCAGAAAAAGGGGGGTAAAAAGAGAAAAGAAATACCGAAGGCAGAAACAGAAGACAAAATAAGCCATTGAAATCAAAAAAGAAATGCATGAGTGAGATTTCTATCAGGAAACACGGTAGGGGGCAACAGGGTGGGAGTGGGGAGGAAAAAAACAAAAGAGCAAACATGTGCAGGGTGGTAAAAGACAAACCACACAAAAGTCCTTTCCAGGGTAAAACCAGGGAGGAGGGAGCGGGTTAAAAAGATGGTTGAAAGGAGCTGAAAAGCAGGAACCGCTGGGGGGAATCTCAGCTGGAATCCCTCTGCGTCCTCCTCTCCCCACCCTGTCCCTTCCTCCTCCTCCTTTCAACCTTCCAAAAGCCCAAATTCCAGTTTTTCATAAAGGAAAGCAGCATGTTGTGAATTTGAGACAAGAAGTCCCAAAGAAGATGCAGGAGGAAAAAACTCAAGCCTCCTGTGGTTTTTCAGAACATAGCACACATCACATGCCCCCAGGCCCCAGCCCCGTTTAAAAAGAGTTCTTAGGAGAGAAATACATTGCTGAATGTGGTGGCTGGGAGCATAATCTCCCTGGATTCCTGTTCAGGGGCTGTCCTCCTGACGGGGAACCCCACGGCTCACCATAAATATCCAATGAAGAAGACACAGCAGAGGAGAGAGAAAGGAAAGGACGCAAACGGGCCACATACCATGTCCATCATGTGCCTTGACAAGAAAGAGCCCCTGATTTCTCAGAAGCCTTGTCATTAAAGGCATCTTTATGGTCAGGTTTCTGTGTGTGTGTGTGTGTGTGTGTGTGTGTGTGTTTAACAGTTTTTAGGATTTAAAACTCATATGAAGCCACAGGAAAGGCTTGACCCAAATTTGAAAAAAACAAACAAAACACAACTAAAACTTTAAGAAAGATTCAGGCTTCAAGACTAGGAGGAGTGTTCCTCTTGATCTTTAGCACAGTGTAAAAAAAATTTTTTTTAAATAAGTTTATGTGAATTCAAACTGCTCAGACCTATCTATAAAGCACAGAAAGGGCCAGACTTTCCATGTCCTTATCTCTGACTTCCAGAGCAGTATACTTTAAAGGGGTTTCTGTCATTTATCATAGATGAGTCCTTCTGCAAAGATGATTTTCCCTGAATGCACAGGTTAATATAGATTCTACCAGTAACTAAAAATATTAAAACAAACAACAATAAAAATAGATGAGCTGACTTGCGTAGCTGTTAAGGAACCTGGTGAATTAGGCTGATTATGTCCAAAGATGTTTACATTCATATTCCTAAATAATCAGATTGAAGTTAAGCATGAAGTTGGCAATGCCTATCAGGTGGATGAATACTAAAATCAACTGTAATACAATTTCCACTATTTAACTATAGTGCTAAAAGTTGAAAATTGCCATTCATCAAAAAGGCAGTGATCCTTGGAGTATAAAATATAATATTTTATTTTCAAACAGAAGGAATGGGTTTGCTTTGCTCTCTCACCACCGTCTTTCTCTCAGGTCAATCAGAGACCCTGGTGAGGCACGGAAGGTGTAAGATGCCTCCCGTGACCATGGGAACTATTTGCCTGTGAGTGAAGTTGGGGTGATTACAGGAATCTGAAGTTTTTTCTCATGAGCATAATTATTAAAACAGCTTGTGTATGAAATCTAACCAAGAGAACTGGAAAAATAAGAACTCTCCCCAAAGGAATTAATAAATTCCTTGGTGTCCTTCAGTTTTGATAGAGAGCTGTATACTGTGATACAACCTTTGCAGCAGATACTGGAGGTGAAAGAGAAACTCACTTAGTATCTAATGTCAGGCTTTGGTCAAAGCACTGAGACTGACCTGTGAGCTGGATTTCATGCCAGGCAAAGCATGTGTGTACCCATTTCTCATTGGGCTTAGGAACTCCAACCCCGATGAGTGTGGGCTACAGTGGGGAAAGTATTAGAGAAATATCATCTCAAGCCTCATCACTCATGCCCCTGGGAAGATTCAGCTGAGGAGAGGGTTTTTGTTTGTTTTTAGTGTATGTACCAAATAATGCATGGGACATACTTATGCTAAAAAGGGGAGAAACTTGTTTAAGAACTTGTGATGTTAAAGAACTGTTATTGCTAGGCAACCTGAGGATCCAGAACCAAGAGGAATATAAAAGCTGAGCTCCAGTGGATTTCAGGTAGATCAGTGGTTCAGGACATTGAGAAGGCAGGATCATCATTTCTGGTGAAGATGGAGGGGAGGGGAGGGTGGTAGATTAAATCTGGACACAACTGATTTGTAGCTCCTCCCATGAAGCAGTGGGCTCTATTCCCCCCTCCCTTTGTCGGGACCAGCTCTGTGACTTGTTTTGACTAACAGAATGCTGCAGAGAGGATGCAGAACTTTCCAGTCTGGCCTCCGAAGCTTCTGGTGTCCGGAAGCTTTCGTTCTCTCCTCCTGAAACCCTGGGACCATCATGCTGTGAAGAAGCCTGAGATGAAAAAACAGGCACAGAGAAAGACTCAGGTGTCCTGGCCATTCCAGCCGCCCCAACTGAGAGCCCCAAACATGTGACCGAGTCCCTCTTCTACACAGATTCAGTCAAAATTGTAGTTGGCTACAGCCTCATGAGTGAGACCCGGGGACATGCTCACAGGTAACAGATACAGAGAAGAACGTGGAAATAGGGGAAATGAATGCTAGTTCTTCAGGAGAGGTAAAGCAAGAAGGAGGGAGAGAGGGTTCCTAACCCGTGTTATCACTCAACTCGGTGTCAGTGGCTCACCTGACTCCAGAGAAGGCATGTGGGTATTGAGCAGCCTAGGGATGTGCACAAGCACTCCGTCTCATTGGGTAAAGGGCAAACCAGGAAGAAAGGCTTGAGAACGATGAAGAAGACAGCAACTACAGCCAAGCGTGCCTGGCTCAGACTAGAGGCTGTGTTGATCTATGAACCAGGAGGTCACAGTTTGATTCCCAGTCCGGGCCCTGGCGGCCTATCGATGATTTTCCCTCATCAACGATGTGTCCATCTCCCTCTCCCTCTCCCTTTCTCTCTAAAATTTATATTAAAGAAAAAAGAAGAAAGAAAATGAAAAAAACAACAACAATAAGATGGCAACCTTACAAGACCTTTGTAAAGATTCGATGATGTATTTAGTATAAACATCTGGCACAGAAATGTGCTTGAAAATGATAACTGTGTTTTCTATTTGTAGCTTTGCATATGACTTAAAATATCTATGCAACTGTTTTAAATTTAATTATGCCTGTGATGATGATTTTTTTTCTTTAGCCTGCAATTGCTTGAAAACAGTGACTGTATTTTATTTGCATGTGTGTGCTGGTCTACAACATGTAGTTCTTAGGCACTCCACAAATATTTGTTGAATGATTAACTGAATGAATAAATGAATGAATGAAATACGATGTTTGCTAAATTGAATTAAAAGAAGAGCAGGAACGAGTGTGAATGTCTACTATGCTTTCTATTTACAGCCTGAATTTGGATGCCAAGAAGGTTGGCCACAGGCTCACTGCTGGGGCTCGCAGCAAAGCTTCCAGGATCTCTCGGAGCTAGAAACTATCCCACTCTCTCCTGTGAAAAGAGCCAAGCCAGGCAGATCCCCCCCACCCCCCTTATTCCTATTCTTTATCCTAGAAACACTATAAACAAGGAAAGCTGCTAGGAATGGTCAAGGTGTGGTAATCAGCACATGTGTTTATGCCTCTGAAGGGCTTTTAGAATAAGATGCTAAAAACTGCAAGCTGCTTCCAGCAAATGATATAACATCAAATTAGGGATGCAGTAGGAAGCTGCCTGCAAGGTGAGCATGTCCTGCCGCAGAGGACATGAGGCTACCAGACGTTTCTGAGAGAATGAAGTGTGACTTGAGTTGAAAAGATAAGTGAGATTAAAAGAGCAAAAAATAAATAAAAGGCTAGAAAGACAGGATAAATACTCTCATTAATCCTGAGAATGATTAGCTACAAGTATAGATTAGATACTCATCCCAACCAGTTAAGTTCCCAAAACATAAAAGATCTTCCCCAAACAATAAAGCATATTATCCAGGCTGCATTGGTTTTTGTACATTTTTTTAATGAATATGCTCCCAAATACCCTGTAATGATCTTGATATGAAAATTATTTCTACTCATTGACTGGGTGGTGGTCTACTACAGTCCCACTGGCTCAAATAATCAGAGAGAGTCAGCGGGAAGTTGGAGAGCATTTCCGCCATTCTGAAGACGGCCTGGGTGGAAGTCAATCTGTTTCTTGGGAAAGTGATCTTGTGCCTACTCACCGTGATCAAGGATATATTTCACAATCTCCCCGTTGCCGGTTTTAGCTGCGTGGTGAAGGAGTGAACAGTGGTCTGGTCCCTGAATTAGCAGACTGCCTCCATTTTTATAGCTTTCTATTAGCTGAAAGAGAGACAGATAAAAAGAAGCTCAGACCGAGGCCGGAACAAGGGAAACAGCTCACTGGTGATAAAATAAGAACAATGAAGCAAACCACAAACGTTTTTAGCCTCAGAGGACACAGACACGTCAGACAGATGAAGTAACCTTCCTTGGTAGTGTGATAGTTCAAGTAGATGGCCAGGGTCTCACTAACTCCTGAGAGCGCGTATGGGTGTTGAACATCCTAAGAAAACTGAAATATGCAGAATCACTTATTTATTTTCCTGTGTTTCTTTCTTCCTTTCTTTCTTTTTCTTGCCTGGGCACTGGTTTCTGTTCCAAGGGAATGGAGGGTGGAGAAGAGAATAAGTTTTCCTACATTGGCTCAGCTTTTTCTTGAGTGAAAGAATAAAGCTACAGGCAGGATTAGTGTGGTGTCTGGTAGGTAACTCCTTTCCTGTTCCTTAGTTTTTCTTTAATTTCTAATGAACCTCGCTCCATAGAAGCTCCTTTCCATTTCCCTGTGAGAGATCTGCACGTGAGCACACAGCACACACACATGCATACACAGGCACAGCTCCCTTCTTCATCCAGGCCTGCAGCACAGCCTGCATGCATTCTGTTAATCACCCAACACCTACTCAACAAGGCTAGAGGTGATGATCTGCAGGATGAGAAACAGATTCAGAGAATATAGTAGTATTTACTCAAAATACTTAAAATATGAAACAGACTAGGGGGGAAAAACAGATTTTGCATCTTGAGAATAAGGTAGCTAATGAAGACATAGTCTAAGTTCATGAAATATTAAAATTATAGAAAGTATAAATGTGTCCCTATTCTTTAAACTATGATATATCAAGATAAGAAGAGCCTTTTGGAGCTTCTAAAATGCAGTTTTAGGACAAATGCCAATCAAATAACCTAGCAGGCAATAAGCAAAAGGAATGTGTCTACCACCAAGAAGTTAGATGGCACATTATAAGAAAAGCAACATTTCCTAAGGTTCAAAGTTCAAGCTTCTACTCCAATGCAGCTATAGCACTGCCATGTGTCAGATGCCAAGGAAGCAGATGAAGACAACACAGCCACTGGCCTCAAAGACCTCACTGTCCATGGGAGAGACAGATGTGGAAAGAATTATACCTGAATGGGGGGACCATGACGGGCTACCATGAAAACATGAAGTGGGGGATGGAAGACTTCCTAGGAAATAGATTCAAAAAAGAATAGTTGAATGGAAATCAGGAACTTTCGCCCTACACCGGGGCAGTAGGAAGAAATAGCCAATAGTTTTCCTGTTAAGAGAAAACTAAGAGAATCCTGTTCTGTTTCACTGCATTGTCTCACAGGACAGTTCCTTCCCTGGAACAGGTCCACAAGGGATTCGGCTCAACTGAGTAGACCCAATCCATCAGCTGCCTTGATTCTGCCTTTCTGTGGTGTTCTTAGACACTGAGTATTAAGTTAGTCCGTGGGCATCTCATGCAGCCCAGCTGCTCAAGACAGCTTTCCCACTGGGATGGCTCCTGGGGTCTTTTGTTTTCTGCTGATTTGTGCATTCTCTCTCTCTCTCTCTCTCTCTCTCTCTCTCTCTCTCTCTCTCTCTCTCTCTCCCCCTGTCTCCCTCCCTCCTTCCTTCCTTCCCTCCCTCCCTCCCTCTCTCACACACACACAATAAATATTAATATTTAATATTTATTTTGCTTTCTACATGGAATAGAAAAATGAAAGAAAATGGAGAAGAAAAGTACTAGAAAAGAAAAAACATAAGAAATAAAAAGAAGAGTAAAAACAAACACACACACACACCTAACTCCCCTATATTTCATCTCTCAGGAAACAAGGTATTCTTGCAGTTTTTCTTGGCCATTTTGGAAATAATTGCCATAGCGAATGTAATAAGACAACTGACTGAATATAGTTATTTCCTATATCTCAAATAATTCTCTATTAAGTACAAAATATTGTGGTGATATACCCACAGACCTGGAAAATTCATTGCCTAGACTAAAATCACGGACAAAATAAAATGGAAAGGTTTCAAATGCAGCATTTCCAGGATTATATGTTGAAAGATGGCTGTTTATCAAGATGCTTGCAACTGTCTCACCAACTCTTCTCTGCTAGTGACCTGTTAAAAATGGAGCAGAGGGCCAGGCTGGTATAGCTCAGTGGTTGAAGCATCAACCTATGAACCAGGAGATCAAGGTTTGATTCCCCATCAGGACACATGCTCAGGGTGCGGGCTTGATCCCCAGTGGGGGGCATGCAGCAGGCAGCCGATCATTCTGTCTCATTGATATTGCTATCCTTCTCCCTTCCTCTTTCTCTAAAACCAATAAAAACATATTTTAAAAAATAAATGGAGCACAGAGGGTCTCACTTTACTCGGCAGTTGTGCCTCAGAAGAAAGTGTATTCAATGGCAGTGCTTCTCAGTTTTCTTTAAGGCTTTTGGTTTCTGGATCTGCAATGGCACCGTACTCCACAGGCTGTGAGGAAGATATAGCCTGGGCCCTCAGGGAGCTGCCCATACTACAGAGATGATCAATGCGAGTGTGAGCTTTACAAAGACAGATGGGCAGTCATAAGTCCCAATGCCAAAAGGGTATGGGACCAACTATAGCTTTTAGAATAGTTATCAACTGCATTATACTTTATAACAAATATTCACATTTCTACTATGTCTAGCTCTTAAATACACACAGACTAACACTATGCTAATAACATAGCCAACACTTTAGATTCCTTTCTATGTAACAGGAATAGTCAAGAGCTTTACTTGTTTTATTACATTTGATCCTCAGAAGTGAACAGAGAGGTAATACTATTATTCCATTTTAGAGATGAAGAAACTGAGGCACAAAGATAAATAGTTGTTCAAAGTCATGCATATAGGGAATGGCAGGGCCGAGATCTGAACCCTAGAGGTCTGACTTCAGAACTGGCATTCACTCTAGAGGCAGTGGTGGACACTTCCTTCCCTCGGAACTAAAATTCACCAGAAAACATAAGAACAAATTAAACTATTTTGGTTTACCATGATTCGCAAAATACAAAACTGTAATAATGTTGGAAGACAGGCTGTGGCCTGAGGAAATGTATTTCTGGTTGTTGACTAGGTAATTCTTACACATGCATTTATTTTAAGACCTGTCTAAAAAGAAGTCTTTAAATTTCCAACATCAGCTTTCAGAGAACAGGAATTCTGGGCACTGTAAGCACTGTATCCTGGGGACATGCAGTCCATTTTTACTAGTGAAGGCAAATTGCATGGTTATCTTACAAAAACCTTTTACTGTTAGGAAGCATGGAGATGCTGGGAGGACTCCCCTAATCCTCTCTGTTCAATTCTCAGAAGAAAAAAAAAAAGCATCCTTTCTCTTTTTACTCAGCCAGCACAGGCAGGGGGTCTGATAGATGACATATGGGTTCATGAAAGTTTAGTGTGAAATGATGTTGGCTTAAAGTTCTTAAAAAATCAGCAAAAAAATTGGTAGGAAGATGTCTTACCTTCATAAGATCACCAGCTACTACTGCCTGCAAAATTGCTGTGAAAGACAAAAGAGAGATGTCTCATTAGTAGAAGACTTTTTCCTTAAAATACTAAAAAGGGCTGGATCCATATTTTGCATAAATAGTCTACATTTGAGGTAGGTGCCAGGGAAGGAGAAGATGCCAAAGGTTGAATCTGGGAATAGACTAAGGTCTTCTTTGCAGCCCTTCCCTACTTGGGTCCCATCCCCTGTGTAATTCTAGAGCCTACCAGAGTCCCCTCTGGCCCTGCTACAACAAAGAGAACATGAAATTTGGAGTCGCACAGATTGGGTTCAGATCTTAACTCTGACACAGCTGTGGAACACTGAGTGAACCATTTAACCCCTCCGAACCTCAGTTTCCACATCTGTAAAACAGCAAGTCTAAATCTTGTAGGACCCCTGAAGGGATCAACTAAATCGCACAAGCATTTCTAACTCATCCACTGATACCTAATCATCATTGGTTTTTGTTCTCCTCTTTCCATTTTCTTCCACTCTGTCCTCTTGGGGTTCAGAAAATCACCAGTCATTTGTTGGTGTGTTTTGTGATGACAAACAAATTCCCACTGCTATGGAAATAAAGAGGACTAGAAAGAGTGAAGAGGAACCACATATACTTTAATTATGCTTTGAAGAAAATAGTCATGTGTTAAGCATCTAATTCAATGGTGACTCTTACAGAAAGAATTCTAAAAGTCTTGGTTAACCTAAACTAATTGTCCTTGGAGGTAAAAGAGAAGAGTTTGTACATGTCATATGGGATGTAGAAGAGGAATGAGAAAATATGACTGATAAAAGAGGAACAGAATATACCTGTGTCTAAGACCAATTATGGTTTCTAGAGGGATTATATGCAATAGGTTGGAAATGGTGGCTTACGAAAAATAAATACCTAAAACTACATCAAAGATAGATTATTTTAGGCTTTAATGTCACAAAAATTTAAATTTAGAAAAATTTAGTATTTTTCAAAGTGTCAATTTATTGTTCTTGTTTGAATAGTCTCTCATTATAGGGTTAGCAACGATTCAGTATCATGCATCAAAGTACATGAAGCCTTTGACAGTACCTGAGCAAAGCCCTCCAAACTTTCATACGGAGCATTTATGAGCCCCGAGGGACCAGAGGCAAAGGACCACAGGCTTGTTAAACTCATTCACTGGCCCGCGACCCAGTACCTTCCCTCTGATCAAAGCAGAAGCCTTGAAAACCCATGGAATTGATGAGGGCTGCTTGAACGCGGAGGAAGAAGGAAAAAGAAAGACTAGAGGAGAAAGGGGAATAGGAAAGAGAGGGAACAATGTTTCCATAACAAACTGTAAGCAACATACTCATTCCATCTCCCTAAGGCACATGCACAATGCTGTGTACATCTCAAGGCACAACAGTTAGTTGTTGGACAGGCTGAAAAGACGGCAAAGAGAAAGGAGAAAAGGAGACAGATAAAAATAAGACAAAGGGAGCTAATAAAATATTAAGTCAAAAGAACCTAAGAAAATGGTCTCAGTCTTCATATTATGGATGGGGCACTGGGGTTCAGAGTACAGTGACTCTCTTGGGGCACAGAGCTAGGGATGTTCCAGTCATCACCATCATGCAGGTCCCTGGGTCCAGTCCAGGTCTCTATCTAGTGCAAGGTCTACTAGGGGTGTACAGAAAATGGGAGAAAATATTCTCTAAAGGTTATAAAGCTTATAGTGTTGTGGAAAAGGCACTGGATTGGAGTCTTAATTCTAATCTCTGTAATTTACGAGATAAGGTTAACAGCTGTCCTGCTCATCTCTCTGTAGTAAGGATAAAACAAACGAACAAATAAGCTTAATACTAGGTATGTCATATTACCAGAGGAGTCGCTTTCAGGACTTTTGAGACTTTACATGAAAATGGCATTTGAACACTTCAAAAGGAGCCTGGCACCAGGGTAAAACTGGTGTGCGGATCAAGCAGCTATAGCTCTGATAGTACAGTGCCCACCAGGTGAAGGCACAGCTAAAGGAGCCAATGGGATGCTGTGTAACTCCAAGGTGTAAAGCCTAGCTCAGAGGCAGGGCAGGAGAGGCCGAAGAAAACATTAGCGATAGCAAGTATGAGAAAACAAACCGGCTTTGACTTTTACGCTACAGGATGCTCTCTTCACTGAAGTAGGTTACCCATATTAGGAGAGAATTAAGGTAAGGGAAATTGCCTGAGTGGGCAGTTAATGCAGAGCTGAAACTCATACACACTTGTTCAAAGCAGCATACAGCCTATGGTTTTCAAGATCATATTAAAACCTTTCCCAGAAATTAAAAGGAAAACAAAAAAGAGAGAGAGAAATAGAGAAAAAAGTAATA
>PVJC01002681.1:44899-76957 GCA_004026665.1 Murina feae
AGGGAGGGAGGGAGGGAGGGAGGGAGGGAGGGAGGGAGGGAGGGGAAGCTGGGGGGAAATTTATTGGCTAACTTTGGAGTTCAAAAAGAGTTTCTTAGATGAAGTAAAGCTTAAGCCAACTCTTCCATGATAAGTAGAAGTAATTAGCAAAGGAGGTTTGGAAAATTCTTGCAAGATAAAGATAGGATATGAACAAAGACCTGGAAGTTACAAGTCATGGTGTCTGAGGGGACCTGCAAAGAGCTGCATGTGAGCACATCTGAGGTGGAGAGTGGTCTCAGGCAATGTGCCACAGTCGCAGGGCCCACTCCAGTGAGCACCATTTATGTCAGGAGAAGGCACTTGGACTTTACCCTTCAGGGGATGAGACGCTATTGAAGAGTTAAAAGTGCACGGATGTTCTTAAGCATGCCAGCATGACTCTGCTCCTCCCCTCCTAGAAGCCTGCTCTCAGCTCATGTTCTCCAGATTGCCCACATTATAGCCCCCTTCAGTTTCTACCCGACTCATTCACATGCACTGTGATTTATGTCTCTTCATTTCCAACAGCCTCCCACCTTAAAGTCCACATGAGCAGGTAGAAGATCATATAACAGAATCATAGCCACGAATAATTTCCAATTGCACTAGAGATAGAAAGCATGAATATTTATTTTAAGGCAAGCAATACACCCAAGGGTAGCTATTATGCAAACATTATTAAGCACAAGGCCCACTTCTCTCTCCTGATTAATGTCCTTCCCCATGAAAACTGTTGTTTAAAATTTCCTCTGCATAAAGAAAGCCTGAATCCATTAGTCTCAACTCCAGATAATAATCTTCTGAAAGATCGAGCTCAAAAACAAATAATTGAGTTGTTCTGATTATAATATTATCCCTTATTATTTCTTGAGCTCTGAGCTTGCTTTCTTGCCTTTCTCAAAACTCCTTTACATTGAAGAAGCAGAGAAGCAAAAGAAGTCAAATTATTAATGGAACAAAAGGTTGATAAGTAAATGAATAAATTCCTGGATAATTAACGACACACAAACTTACGTAGTTAGGAATGTAAGAGGGTAGAGAACTGAGAACTGTGTCATTTTTAGAGGTTAGAAGTTGAATCATTAGTTCATATGAAATTTCTTTTTCCTTCAGTGCTATGCCTTCCAATAAATCGCTATCCAGTAAACATTCCAAGACAGAATACTGGAACTGAGAAGTCAAGATGGTCAGCAAGGAATCTATTCTCAGTTTCTGTTCCTGAGACCTGGATTCCCCAGAGTCAAGACATCCTCAGACATCCATGCATGGAAGAAAAAAGTGGCCTCTCACCTGGAATCAGTGTAGGGACAAACCAGTCCATGAGGCCACTGGCTGACCTGCCTGCTCCTGCCATGTCAAACCCTGTCAAGGATGTGGAAATATAACTACAAAATACAGGCCATCCTCTCACGGAACTGACGTTTTGGAAAGAAATCCAATCAGGAGGGGATATATTATAATTGAATCTAGGCTTACACTGACTGAGTTTAAGCCATTAACTAGATGTAACCTTGGGTTAGTTACCAAGCTTCAGTTCTCTTATTAGGAAAATGAAGATCAAGTAGGTTCCTTTGAGCCTCTGCCTTGCAAATAAAGCCCAAGAAACGGAGAATCTGATCATTACAGACTTCTGTGTAGAACACCATGGAATCCTGATTTTTTAACCCCATTACACAGAGAAAGCACCATTTTGCATCTGTGAGATGAGGTTAGACGAAGGCCAATTACAGCTCCAGAATTTGGCGTATGACTACTTCCATAGAAATTGTTTACAGCTGTGATTCTTGCTTTGCGGATGAAAATATTTAAGAACAAAACATACACAGAACTTGGCAAAGCCACATATGTTTGTAATTCTCAATAAAGGAACTGCAATAACTACATTATTATATTTCAAATAGAGTTTCAATAAAATAGAGTCTATTGAAAAATTGTAATCTTTCAGGTTCAGTTACTTTCAAATTTTTAAATAATTTTACTGCCAAATTATCTTCTAATGACAGAAATCACTGAAATCTTTTTTTTTTTAATTCTGGAAAAATATTAAAAGTAAAAACAAAAACTATTGAACAAAGAGAGGCTTGTGGAGACTCAGGGGACAAAATCAGTTAACTCATTGGGAATCATAAATATATATCTAACTTTGAAAAGTTCTGCATATATTTTACTCCAAAATATTTCTATCTGCAAAGCAAGAACGACAACCTAAAACGACCCTTTCAGAAGTTGTCATATTCCACATTCTGGAGCCGTATTTAGCCTGAGGCTAACCGTCTCCATTCATACATGAGGAAACTGGACCTTGAGAAGTGACTTGACTTTTCCAAGGTCACATGGTTAGAATGCAGCTGAGGAAAAAAGGGACTTTGGTTATTTTATTTTTGTTTCTTTTATATTTTCTTTTTTTTTTTTTTCTTGTTTCTAACCTCTGGCTCACAGTGCTTCCTTCCATGCAATTGCCCCTTGGTTTAACTTGGAGCAGGATAGACAAAAGTGAAAACAAATGGCCCCAAATCAAAGTTTCATGAATTCATCACATACAAAAATGAAGTCAATTCGTGGCTTTAAGTGGCAATTCTATTATGCCAAAGGAGACACTCAATAGTGAGCACACCAGGGCAAATGTTACGTTTACATTTTCCTCAAGCTCAACATCACTGGAGTCTTCACACTTTTCCTTTAGTCAAAGTTACTTGCTGCTTAGCCGCCAGAAAGCTGGCACTGACAGCTGCCCAAGCACTCACTCCTGTGACATACATATTCTGCATAGATTTTCTACAGCAGATTTATTTTTCTGCTTTATGAGCAGCCAACACCCACAGTACATGAGCAACATACTGTGAAGGCTTAGCTCCTCAAAATGAAATTTAAGATAATCATCAAACACAGCAAAGGTAACCTAACACACATACTGTGATTATGCTAATTAGGCATAAATGAGAAACAGTCTGTGAAAATGACTATAATTAATATTATTCTACTTAGCCATATCAAACAAGTCTAAGATGAGGTGAGAGAAAGGAGGATTTAAATATTTCTAAAGACCTCTGCATTTTAATAGAGGCCTAGGGAAGGTTTTGAAAGTTGATAATAAGATATGCGTCAAGTTATTTGTTAATAATAATAGTTTAAAATTCTGCAAGTTTCTTATAGTATAGAAAAGTTCCAAGATTATTCTTATAATAACAAACACATTTGTATCAGTGCTCTATTAGTAAACCATCCCAAAATATAGACGTTTAGAAAAACAATGATTTATCTTTATCAAAAATCTGCAGTTCGGCTGGGTTCAGCAGAAACAGTTTGTCTCCATTCCACCTGGCATCAGCTGGGGCAGCTCCACTGAAAGCTGAGTGGTCCTCTTTCAAAATGGTACCTGGGTGCAGTCTGGGAGCCTTGGTTCCTCTTGCATGGGTTTCCTCGGGCTACTTGGGCTTCCTCCTGAAATGGTGGCTGGGTTTCAAAAGCAATCTTCACAAGGAGAGCCTAGTGGAAGTCATGATTGCTTGGAAATCACATGGTATCACTTCTGCTGTCATCTCAACTTTACCCACATTCAGGAGAGAGGATGTAGACCCCCATATCTCAATGGAAAGAGAGTCAAAGGCATATTGCAGAAGACTGTGGGATGGATGATAAGGTGATGGCCGTTTGGGGAAAATACAATGTCTCACCACACCTGTGCACTGTGATGTCCATTGAGTCAGAGGGCTTTCAGGGAGCATTGGGAAAAGGCCTCAAACAGGAAAGGGCCTTTGATGCCTGTGCAAAGTATGGGAGTGTATTTTGTGGGAGTGTATTTTGCATACAATATCATCTGTCTTATGTCCTGGGTATCTCAGCAGAAAAATAAAGGAGTTTGAGAACTGCTCGTCTGAAGGACCAGCTTTTTACAGCAGGAAGAAGAAAGGTCAGGAGAAGACTAGGCAGACGGACAGTTGTTTGTAGAGTTGAATTAGGAATTCTATCTAAGGGAGCTCAATCCAGAATGTCCATTTAATAATCAGATGTGAGTGAAGAGACTGCTTGGTTGGAGGAGGAAGAAGAGGAGGAAAGAAGCACTCATTGAACTCTAGTTCTTTATCCCTCACACTCAGCCTACCAGCTTCCCCTCCGTCGCCGAAATATGGAGGATGCAGAGCACACATCTGACAGATCTTATTATCCTCTTATCATCATTGGGATTAATCCATCAGTGGCATCTAAAGGCCATCCAATGCTGCAGTGGTCTAATATTCAAACACCACCTGTGCCAAATCTTTCTTAAAGTATAACCATAGATGGAAGACAAGACATAAATAGGTTTTGCTTCTCTCTAATGACAGTTAATCCGCCAATTCAATTAGTCCCTCTAAGTGAATGCGTGAATGTATGTGGGTTCTTCCCATCTGCTGCAGCAATCCTTTGAAGCTACTATTAGCATGGAAGAGGTTTTCTGTCTGGAGAAAAAACAAACAGCTCCCATCCAGTGTTCCCTCCTGGCAGAAAAACTCCACCTTGCTGCCAGAGGCCCAGGACAGTTCCCTTCCGAAACAGTTCGTTTCCCTTCCCTTATTCACCCCTGGACTTGGCTAGAAATAGTGCAGGGACCAGATGTCTCTCCCCAAATCCCATTTGTGTACGTGTTGTTGTGAAATTGTTCTTTGATTGTTTCACATATACAAGTTCCATCACTGCAATTAAGCCACAAGCATGAGAACCAGGATTTGATTCATTATTTTCTCTTTGTTTTATGCAGACTTCATCTTTCACTAAAAACTTCTTTGTACGGGAAGTATGTGAAGTACTTCATAAATACTTGGTAGATACTGGTGGCCTGGTGGTTCAGCTGGCTGTCATTGCAATATTCTTTGAACCCTGGATCAAGGAAGATGCTCCAGGAGGAGAAAGAGACCCACTTGATTGGCCCCTGCCAAACCTAGTCATAAATTTTGGGGTTGGAAATTTTTAAAAATCTTTTTGGAATCTAATGACGCTCATCAGATGCACTGAATACCATTGCAAATATCTCAAAAGACCATAACTGCTTATGTTACGCATCAAACCAGAGTCCAATACTAAGCGATAATGCATGCTACTTCCTAGAACCATCAGTAGCCAGCTTAAATCAGTGTTACAACAAATTTTATGAGTTAATTAATTTTTTTGAGCATTAGGTGAGTGAAGACAAGTTCACAGGTTAAGGGGCCAATTGGATTCACACTCTTCCACTGTTACAGTATGTTACTTTCATCCAGTTGTGTAAAATTTGTGCCAACAGTCAGAAGGGAGACCAAAAAGGTTGGGGAGCTCAGTTGGTTATAGCATTGTCTTGATACACCCCAGTTTCGGGCTCGATCCATGGTCAGGTCACATCAAAGAATTAACCAATGAATGCATAAATAAAGTAGGATAACAAATTGATCTCTCTCTCAAGTCAATTAAAAAAAAATTTTAATCCTTAGCTGAGGATATGTTTCCATTGATTTTTAGAAAGAGTGGAAGAGAGAGGGAATGACAGAGAGAAACATCTATGAGAGAGAAACACACCAATTGGTTACCTCCTGCACGAGCCCCAACCAGGGCCCAGCGAGGTACATGCACCTGACCAGAATAGAACAGGACCCTTCAGTCCTCAGGCCAACATTTTATCCACTGAGCCAAACCAGCTAGGGCCAATTAAAAAAAATTTTTAAAACAATTTATACAACTCAAAATTAATGTTTTCTGAAGCAATGCTGTATTATCAACTTTGGATATAGTAGGTCAACATTTTTTTACATAGTACTACCTTCAAAACTATCCAACTATTCCCTTAAAACTCAAAAAATATAAATTTATTTTTAGCATCAATATTATGGAATTCCTTCAACTATTTTTGTTCAATAAATGTTAAGCTTCCACCCTCAGGGAGGATTTTTCATATTTGTAAAAGTTTTTAAATCTGACTATACTTTACTAAAATTCATGAACCCAAAACAATTATAGTACAATAACACTTTTTTGCCCTTCTTAACCTTTGAATCAAGTGATACCTATTGAAATGCTTAATACATTGAAAACTACTTCAGCAACGTAAGAGATTTAAAAACAAAATTCAAGAATTCTCTCAAGGTCCTTTGACCCCAGACTGTTGAGAAAATGTCATTGATATCAATGGACTTTGTTTATTTCTGTTTTCCTGGCCTTTGGATGATAAGGCTCTAATCCTGAGAGGGTAAACGAAGTAGAAGAACCAATAAATAAGGCCCCTGTGAGCCTCGCAGATGAGCGGAAGGTACCTAGTCAGGGCCTTAGCACCTCATGACTTTCCCGGTGGATCCTGGAGATAGCATCAGGGCATCTGGTTGCGTCCCTTCCCTCAAGGTCAGGCCGCATCCCTCCTGTGAGAGGTCGCTTACACTCATTTGATGTATCTAACAGTGTCCTTCAGGACCTCTAAAAGGAACTTAGGTTAGAAAGGTGTGCTCATGTGATCCTCAGTGATAGCTGTGCACAGACCTGATGTGGCCTGAAAGTGAGGGTTGGTGATTGGTTTTAACCAAACATCAAGACTGCATGGGAAATGGTGTTTAAGGCCGGGATCCAAGTACAAATAAATGTGTTCTGGAGCGTAAGAGATGATGGCTGTATGGGTCATCCAGTCTTCAGGGTGCACATGAAGTGCCTTATCATCACCCAGCAGCACTCTGACTACTCAGTAACCTGAGGGCCTTTTTCACCGAGAAGAACAGATTTAGCCAAAAACTAAACGGGAACAAAAGTAAAGCTAAGGAGGAGTTAATAGAGCAAAGGTCACCTTCAGAGACACACACCAGCAAAATACACATGTAGCAAGAAGTGTACAATTTAAAATAAAGATAAAACAGGAGAGTCTGCTCTCACTCATAAGTGTAAATATAGATGGGATAATTTGTATTTGCAATTCAGTTATAATAAAACACTAATTTTGAATCTTACCTATAATATCAGCATATGACAGATATTAATTGAAATGTAGAAAAAGTAAGCATTTAATTTCATTAACATGAAAAGTCTTTCACTTCACCGCTATGCTAAATTGACTAAGCAATAACACCTTAGAAGCAAGAATCATAAAGTAAATCGTTAGTTCAGAAGTGTGCTCAAAAGATCCAAAATAGAATAGGCTTCAGTATATGAATAAATCCTTAATGATATTTATTACAGAGCAGATTTTACTGTCCAGTTGTTGTGAAGAGGAATAAAATGAAGATAAAATCTTCATTCTCTGTAGTAATGCATATACTCTTTTTTAAAAATTTATTTTAGAGAAAGACAGAGACATTGATTTGTTGTTCCACTTATGTATGCATTCATTGGTTGATTCTTGTATGTGTCCTGACCAGGGATCAAATGCACATCCTTTGCACATGGGGACGATGCTCTAACCAACTGAGCTACCCAGCCAGGGGGTGATGCATATACTATTAAGCAAAAAAAGTAGAGTCTCTATAAAGTCAGACATGTGTGTTTACACATCCAAATGTAGCCCCTGACTGCCTAAGAAATAGGAAAATGGATTGAGAGATTCCCTAGGGAAGTTGCAAGATATTTTTCATAAGGGGAAGATGAGCACTGCCAGAAAAGATGGGACCAGCCAGCGGAGAGGCATGAGGAAGAAGTGAGGAGCAGTTTCACTTGATAAAGAGGGATGTGTGAAACGGGACAGGGTACGTGAGTCAGAAAACAGGGAGTGCTGAAGACCACGTTCCAAGACTCAAAGAGAGATGTGGAGCCAAATACACTTTTTATTGTTTATCCTCATCCAAAGATATGTTTATTAATTTTAGAGAGAGGAAGAAAGAGGGAGTGGGAGGGAGAAAGGGAGAGAGAGAGAGAGAGAGAGAGAGAGAGAGAGAGAGAGAGAGAGAGAGGCATTGATTTGAGAGAGAAATAGTGATCAGTTACCAATAGTAATCAGTTACCTCCAGTACCCACTTGACTGGGGGGTCAAACCCACAACCTAGGTATGCTCCTTGCTGGGAATCAAACCGGCCACCTTTTGGTGTATAGGATGACGCTCCAATTAATGGAGCCACCTACCCAGGGCGACTTTTTTTATTTTTAATGCCAATGAAAATCTCACTCAGCAACCAGCAACTCCATTTTCAGAATACAACCTTAACCAAGACTATCACCCTCTTCCTCAAAGATGAAAGGAGCTTAAAGAAAGGAAAGATCACTGGGAAATTGGATGCTCAAAGAAGACTGGCTTGGTGGGGGGAAGAGGGGAGTGGAACTAACTATCTGAGAATGAGATGAAGCCCATGGGGTTAATCAGGGTAGATATGAGGAGCAGACAGGGGCACGGTCAGAGAAACAGCCAGCAGCCACTGGAACAGCATGGCTTAAATGATCTTTTGCTTTCTTGTAAAACACCACCCTCAGTTTTCGCAATGGCTGAAATAACGGCTTTCACTTACTAAGGTGAAAGGGAGTATGGAAATGTCACCAGACTAAGCAGAATCGAGTGGGTTCTGGCTGATTATAAATCCCCTTTTCAAGAAACCACCGGGATTTTGCTTTGTCAGGAGAAAAGGTAGACACTGCATAATGAATCAGTTACATGCTTGTTACTTGCTAAAGAAAGCCCCAGTGTGAAAACGGCCTGCAGCATCCACACACCTGCTAAGCTGATTCCCTTTCTTTTCGGAGAGTGGGCCCATGGTGAGGTGTGGAAATAGTGGCACTGCCCATCATCACACGGACACTCATCTGCAGGAATCCATGCACTTGCCCCTGACAGAGCATGGCATAAGCGAGTCCAAAATACCTTTCCAAAATTGAAGATGGTGTTTTGGGGTTCTCCTTGTGTGTGTCATCGCCCAGTCTTCTTTCCTGACTCAGAGGCCTTAGAAGGCAGCCAGCCCAGCCTG
The DNA here is from genome assembly GCA_004026665.1 of Murina feae. Classification (NCBI taxonomy): domain Eukaryota; kingdom Metazoa; phylum Chordata; class Mammalia; order Chiroptera; family Vespertilionidae; genus Murina; species Murina feae. Next base: position 53,797 of record PVJC01002681.1, read on the forward strand.
AGAAGTGGCCTGCCCGGATTACCCAGCCCGCGAAGGACGGAGCTGAGCCAGCAGCTGGCTCATCTCATGTCAAGACCAAGGCACTCATCTCTGCCTGACCCAATTACCCAGGCTGAGGCGACCATTTGCCCAGAATGACACAAATCACTCCTGGCTCATTTGGGTTGTAACCTGCAGGGATTGTTTCTTTCTGGAAAATTTAGAAAATAATAGATTTGAATAATTTCCTAAGTCAGGATATGTAAGGTTGATTTATAGAAAAATATATTCCTAATTGGGGTATTTGGCATTGAGGGATTTTCTTGCTCTCTCGTGCCCTTTTACTGTTCTGCTCAGTCGCTTCCTTTTGTCCATATATGCACGCAAAGGAAGTGCCAGCACAGTGTTACCTGTGTGATCTAATTTAATCCTCACAGAAAATCTACCAGATACGCACTGTTATTGGCATCATCCCCATTTTAAGGATGAAAAAACTGAGGCTCAGTTGAGGTTAAGTTACTTTCTCAAGGCCACATAGTTAGTCCAGAAGGAGGTAGTTCTGTGGTTCTCTCCATGCTCCATACTCTTTTGGCTCTGAGGAGGGGAGGCACGGTCAAGGAAGTTGCAGTCTGGGGAAGGGAAGTGCTAGAGTAGTAACCGCTTCCAAGTATTATGTGGGGTTATGTTGATGGGGGAACGAATGCTGTATGAAGCCAAGAAAGTCACATCTTAAAGTTCTACACAACCAAAATGGACCCGGAAAATGAGGACGGACATAGAAGGCTGGCAAAAAAAGGGAGCATTTGTTCGACTTGCTAATTGGGCAAGAGCTGGACTGCTGAATATTTTCACAGCTCCATCCAGGACCGCAGCCTTCAGGAGCCGTGGCACACAGCCTGGGCAAACAGAAACACACCGAAACATGTTTCCAGGAGACTAATACAGGTTGAAGTAGCATATCCAGGACTAACCTTCCAGGAACTAGCTGAACAAGTAACAACACAGTTTAATATTCTGCCACTACATAATCATGATAAAAGATGCTTAGGCTCATATCATGATTCGGGGCAGCCAATGATCAGTGCTACCCAGTTCTTGCCTTAAGATAAGCCTTACCTGGGAGTGGAGCACAGCAGGGAAATGTTTTCATTGGATATTAGGGTTTCTAGTTCAATAGAAAACAGACAAATGGAGCCCTAGCCCATGTGGCTCAGTTGCATGGAGCTTCGTCCCATGCACTGAAAGGTCAAGGGTCGATCCCTGGTCAGGGCATATACCCAGGTAATGGGTTCGAGTCCAAGTCAGGGTGTGTGCTGGAGGTAACCAATGTTTCACTCCTCTAACATTGATCTTTCTCACTCTTTCTCTCTCCTCCTTTCCCTTGCCCCCTCCCCCTCTCTCATCAGTTTAAAAATAAATAAATAAAAATTACACAAAAAATAAAATAGATGAGTGGAGTTACAATCATCCTCACATAAGAATTGTATGGCAATAACTTCAGGGTACCTGCCTAGTGCTTTGATTACACAGGGCACTAATATAACCCAGATAGTGTCCTTTCATGTGGTAACAATCTTAAATTAACACAAGTAAAATTTAAAAAGCAAGCACAATCGGATTCTTCACTTTTGCTATCAGCGATGACTACTTGGGGACCGAGTCAGGCCTTTACCATTCCCTTCTCAAACACCTATATATAGAGAAGTGACTTGTCCGTGGGAATGAAATCTGCAATAAACAGCCTCACTGACAGAGAATCCATGAATTCCCTTCTCAATCGATGACCCTTTCTATCCATCCACATAAAAGCAACCCAGGAGGTCAACCTTCCTCCTCCCCTCACTCTTTTCTGTTACCTTCTTATTTTGCAATGTTTTAAATACTTTCACTTAACTATTCTCCGAAGCCAAAAGGCAATCTAAAGCAAAATTGCAAGTAAGTCTTAGTAAATAGCAGCCTCCTCTCTCTCACACACACACCTAGAATAAGTCTTCAAAAGATAATTACATAATTATCCCCAACAAAGCATTCCCCTGCGGCCAAATGGATCAAAGGATTATATGGTTACAATCAACAGTGAGAGTTAATAAAGGGGAATGAAAGAGAATGGTAGGGTCAGGACTTGGAGAAAGAAATATAAGCTGATGTTGGAAAGCTTAGAGACTTTTGTTTTGTTTTCTTGGCTGGTTCTGTTTTCTTTTGTTTTTCTAATCAGCAGTGATTGTCTATTTTCCTAGGGCTTGTGAAAGAAGACCAGCCAAGAAAAAGAAAGCTGTCATTTATTCCTTTCCTCTCAGAGTCCTTGGGAGCACCCTGGGAGATCACCATAAAAGGCCAGCTCTTCAGCACATTAGTGCCTGGATTTCTTTGGGAAAGGGACCAGGACTAACCTATCTTCTACAATAGCGGACAATATCAATGCACTGAGAGTTTCTGTTTGCCAACCACATACCGTAGCAAATGTAACAGGGAGACTTGTACCAGGGAATCAATTTGGTGCCAGGCCACAGCATAGAGTGGGGCAACATCTCTATTCATGGGGTTTATAGTTAAATAAGAATGGCAACACCACCCATGAGGGTGGAGGGGGGGAATTTGGAATACACCCAAAAACCCAGTAAGTGAATAGGGAAGGAGAAATCATGGGCATTTGAGTTGTCAGGAAAAATTCATCATTGTGGGTCCTTAGTATCCATGGAGGTGGTTCCAAAACACGGGAACTAGTGAGCACTGAGGAGGACCTGAGTGAAGGACGATGCAGGTGGCCTGCCAGAGAGATGGTAGGCGTTGGTGTAAACCACATGGCCCAGTGAATGCGAGGGAGATGGGATTTGGAGAGAAGCCCACAAGCAGGGATTAGAAATAATTCACGAAAGCAACATGAGCTAAACCAGGGCAAGAAGAGCCTCAAAAATGAGCACTAAAAAGTTTGATCCAAATTGAAAAGCCATTGCGGGATTTCCTAGTCAGAAACTGAATATGGGGCAAAAAAGAACACTAGCAACTTGGCATTAGCTAGCCCAAAGTCAGTATGAAAAGCACTTGCTAGCAAGGCCCAAGGCGGCTAAAAGTTCTGCTGATGTTTTCATCTGTATCACCAGCCAAATTTATTCATCACATTTTACTAATTAATATCTTATAGAAAATAAAAAATTTTTAATTTTCCTAATCAACTCTATTATTCTGATCATAATGGTTTTACTACTGTGATTTTTCTTAAGGAAAGAGCTGAACTTCAAGAATTGTACCTTTTAAAAAATAAATGCTGTTGACAAGATATTAGATCCCTGTTTTATTGAATAAGGAAGTATGGGGATAGAAGAAGTGGATCAAGAATATATCTTTGAATTCTTCTGTGTCAAGGGTACTAATCACTGATATGGGGGAAAGAAACACCTTATAATTCCCACCCAATAATTATGAGGTCTCCATTCAACAAAAATAATTTCCTATTACATGAACCCTAATCTCAGCAATGCTATTGAGGGACAGTACAGAGGAGTGGTCAAGAATAGAAACTGGGTCCAGGATTACCTGAGTCCTAAATCCTAGCTCTGACCTTATTAGCTATTCATGTGACCTTGGACATGTTATCTAATAGGTTCGTGCCTTAGTTTCCCTATCTGGAAAATCACAATGAGCTATCATTTGACACTCTCACTAATTTGGTTTTAAAAAAAGATTAATCAGCTAATATCAAGTGCTGGTGAGGATGTAGATTAATGGGAATTCTTATTGTCTGCAGTTGGGAGTGTAAATTAGGATGCAAATAAGAGGTCATTATGTGATCAGTGAAATGTGTGTAAAACTGCCCAGCCTGGTGTGGATCAGAAGTGGAACATTGACCCATGAACCAAGGTCACCAGTTCAATTACCCATCAGGGCACATGCCCAGGTTGTGGGCTTGGTCCCCAGTATGGGGAGCAGGAGACAGCTGGTCTGTTCCTTTCTCATTGAGGTTTCTATTTTTCTGTCCTTCTCCCTTTCTCTCTCTCTCAAATCAATAAAAACATATTTTAAATAAATAAATAAATAAATAATGTGTGTAAAATCTACCACCCAGCTATGTCATCCCAGGTTTAAATTCTAGAGAAATTCTTGTACACAGACACCAGGAAGCATTACAAAAACCAAAACCTGGAGTCTCCATAAATAATCACCAGCAGAATTTGAATATATAAATTTTTACATATTCATACAATAAAGTACTATTGAGCATCAAAAATTTAATAAAACAAATGTGATATTAATCAATTAGGTTGAATCAAAAAACATGAACGAAAGAAGCAGTCACGGAAGATTTACAATAGAATTCAATTTATAAAAACTCAAAATAAGCAAAACTATAAACACACATGTGATATACACACACACACACACACACACACACACGTATACCTATACATCCATGCATGGAATATGCATACTTGCAGTAAGGTCATAAACATGAAAACACAGTAGTAGTTACCTTTGAGTGGAGGAAAGAGAACATAGTCAGAAAGACAGACATGAAGGGTTCAGATTACTACAAATGTTTCAGTTCTTGGGCTGTGTACACAGTGGTTCCTTTGTGTTATTTAAACTGAATTGGTACATTTTTATACATGTTTATGAACTTTTCTCTTATAATAAAATTACATATTGCATATCTAATAAAAGAGTAATATGCAAATTGGTGTCACTCCACTACATCAAAGCCACACCCACCAGTCAATCACCATGCCCACCAGTCAATCAGAGCAACTATATGCAAATTAACCCAGCCAAGATGGCGGCCAGCAGCCACGGAGCTGGAACAAGCAGGAGGCTTGCCCCAGCGATGGAGGAATCTAAGGTTCCCACCTGCCTTGGCCGGCTGTGGCCTCTGCTCAAGGCGACAAAGTTTAAATTATAGAAGATAAATAAACCCCAGATACCTGCTTCCAGCCGGCTTGGGCTCAAGGAAGTGCTGGGAGCCTGGGTTGTCAGGGGCAACCCGATCTGGGCTCCAGTTAAAGCAACGAAGTTTCAATTATAGAAGATAAATAAATCCCAGATACCTGCTTCCAGCCAGCCTCGCTGCAAACAGCCATCAGCTACTCATCCAGGATGGCCAGGCACCCCAGCAGGACTCCCACCCTGATCCAGAACACCCTTCAGGGCAAACCAGCTGGCCCCCATCCATGTACCAGGCCTCTATCCTATATAATAAAAGGGTAATATGCAAATTGACCCTAACAGCAGAACTACTAGGAATGACTGGTCACTATGACCACACTGACCACCAGGAGGCAGACACTCAATGCAGAAGCTGCCCCCGGTGGTCAGTGCACTCCCACAGGGGGAATTCTGCTCAGCCACAAGCCAGGATGGCTGTCAGTACAGCAGTGGTGGTGGAAGCCTCTCCTGCCTCCTCAGCAGCGCTAAGGATGTCCAACTGCAGCTTAGGCCTGCTCCCTGCTGGCAAGCAGACATCTCCTGAGGGCCCCCGGGCTGCCAGAGGGATGTCTGACTGCCAGCTTAGGCCCAATCCCCTGGGGAGCGGGCCTAAGCCAGCAGGTGAACATCCCCTGAGGGGTCTCAGACTGCAAGAGGGCACAGGCTGGGCTGAGGGACACCTGCACCCCCTCTCCCCCCCGCGAGTGCACAAATTTTTGTGCACCGGGCCTCTAGTATTTATATGAAAGAGAAAAATGAATCGGTGGTGTTTGAGCCAAGGGCAGCTACTAATGCTTTAAAGAGCTTTGGGCCTCATCATAATAAGTTTCCTTGCATGACCTACTTCAAAGTAAAACTGGCTCAGCCTGACCATGAACTCATCCCTGGGCACCTACACTAATGACTGTGGTTGTTACAATTTTATTTCCATTCATCCCTTATACCCATCCTCATCCATTTAGCTACTACAGACACGACTGAGAATGACCCTCCATCAGCGCAGGGCAGAGGTAGAAGCAGCACAGAGGCATTCTGGGAGATCCATAAAATAAGCAGGCTCTGAGGATGGAACAGAACCTGGGAGCTGGGGGGCAGTTTGAGCACAGGAGCTGGCTCCAGGAGCAATTTAAACAATGCTGAGATGGGCACAAAATGCAGAGGAAACTCATAGGACAGGGCAATCAATCACCGCCAAGTTTATCTTCTGACAAGGAGCAGGACTCCAGCTTCCAGATGTAACATGAAATCGTAATGTGGCCCCTGGGACTGAGCATGGCAGGTTTCCCTGAAGCTTTGGTCTCACTCAGTTAACTAATTAGGAGAGAATGTGACACTGGTGTTTATTATTTCTACCGGGACAAATCCTTCCCAGCAGGAGGGAGAAGTTGTTGTGTTTGTTCTGTTTTGTATTCTCATTAAAAAGAAATGACTGACACTGTAGTAAATAAACTCTAGTTAGAGAGAAAGATTTTTTTCTCTATAAAATCCTTTCAGCTCACTTTCCTGCTGATCATCATTTCCTTTGTTTTCTGAGGACATGTTGGATAAATGAGCCGGTGTTAGACTGGGTTTGAAAATTAATGCTACCACTGACTAGCTGTGTGATCCTAAGCAAGTTATTTGAGAGCTCTGAGCATGCTTCCCCAGCTGTAGAGCTGGGGATAATACCTGCTCTTGAGCGCTGTTCGTGGAGGATGAAATGACCAATAACGTAGTGGAAACACTTCAGCACAGTGTCTGCACATAATAAGCACTCAATAAATTTTAGCCTTTATTTTTAATGACTCTGATACTCTAGTCTATAAATAGAAATATTTTACATTTCATTTATGCCTGTGTCATCAACTCCACATGACAAGTCATCTAATCATAAACGGAACCTTTATTCTAGTTTATACAAGCTACATCACCCAGATGTAAGACATCTTCCTATGAAAATTTAATATTTAATAATAATGTCAAAGGAAACAGTTCTCTACCACAAGCACCACCACTTCCACCCTGCCCCTCCCCAACCAGCACATCTTTTAAGTTTTCATAGGCAGCACCAGTGCCAAGCAAACATCACTAGTAAACACACTTCCCTGTGCACAGCTGGGCCAACAGTGGCATTAGATCTGAGGTGCTTTTTAACAAATTAGAAAGTGATTTCACAGATGAATTCCCATTTGAACTCACAGCAACCCCATGATGTGGGCAGGGTAGATGCGAATAGCCCTGTTTTATAAACAAGGAAGCAGACTCGGAGGATAAATGCCAAAGACACTATATTCAATTTTCTATGAAAAGGTAATATATGTGAATTCAGATGTCAGGATTTTTGAACTTTAGAAAATTAGATTTTCTCAAGAATAAAGACTATTTTGAAGATAGCCGAAGTGACCAGTGCTTAGAGAGAGAAGTGTGATCATTGGTGAAAAGCAAATAAAATAATCAAGAAGTATATAGGACTTTATCTTCCAATTTCATAATCATTTGCCCAGTGTGCCCCAATTTTTCCACCCATAAGTCTGCAAAGCAAAAATACCACTTCTTATGTCTCCTATATTATTCTATGCAAATGGAAGCTTGATGAAATGATATTCAAGAGATTTTATGCTAATCACAGAATATATGAGCACAAAAATATATGAACAGAAGATAACACACTTTAAGTGTTAGTAAAGAATCTTGGTGATAAAGAAAGGAAGAAGAATATTTTCTAAGGATACATGGGCTAAAGATGATGAAAATTAAATAAAAGTAGATAAATCAGCATTATAATTTTACATTACATATTTGAGTGGTTTTGGAAAGTTGAAGAATCAAACTAAAAGACATGAACATGTAATAACATTTTGAAGCCAGGAAAATATAAATGTCCTCTAATTAAGATAATGTTTCTTTAGCTCATCATATATACCAGTTCTTAAAATAACCAATTTTGAAGTAGTGGTATCAATATTGGATTGCCAAGGACAGCAACATATGCTCACTGACAGCTAATAACCTTAATAATCTCTAGCAGACTATAGAATTGTAATTCAGAAGTCCCTCTGCCCCCTTTCTCTGGAATGGGGGATAAGTTCTTATTGATTGGAAGACAAAAGCAAATAAAGGTCAATAGGTGAAATCTTAATTGAAAATACAAACCAAACACAAATTTTTAGTTTATCATTTGAACCTGGAAGCCCAAGGACCTCTTATTTTGCAATAAAAAAATCCAGTCATGCCAACACCAATAAGCAAAATAGCAGACAACGGTCGACCACCTGATTCTGACTTCATGGGCCTGAACGTAATTTGTCCCGATTCTTCATAGAACATGAAAGAACTTCATTACAATATTGGGAAAGATTTTATATGAGAACAAAAGAGGCCTGCACAAAAATTCCTCATTCTTTTCTTAACATATTCATTTAGTAAACATGTTTTCAACTTATTGGGATTGATAACAATCTCACAGGGGAGATAGGCAAATCAAGCACCAAATTTATGTGATAAGTTCTAGAGTGAAGGAAAATGTTTGATGCAATGAGAAGTGGGTCAGGAAGCTCTCAGAGAAAAAGAGACATTCTAACAAAGTCTGAAATGGTAAGTGTAAAGGAGGAGCGGTTTCCTATCAATAAGAGAGCATGGGTAAAAGCAGGGAGACTCCAAAAACGAGGTTAGTTTCAGAAATCAGACGTGGTTCTGCATAGACAGAAGGGGAAAGATGCCAATAGAAGCAATAAGCAGTAGAGGAAGACAAAAGCTCCATCATTTAGAACGTTCTAGTCTGTGTTGAAATACAACATTGGAAATCTGAATACAATTATTGTCTACTGAAAATATATCATCCTACAGGGAGTGGGAATAGATGTTGACTCTAGAGCAACCTGTTTGATGCTATCTAAGCATGCAGTGAACTAGAGGTAGAAATTTGGAGGTAGAAATGCCAGGTAAAAGACAATTTTAGAAACCCAAGAAAGACATGGAGAGACCCTAAACTAAAGCAATGGGGATGGAAAAGAGAAGAGAGATAAGAGAAATAGAAAAAGCAAGAGTGACCAGGTGGGAACAAGGGGAAGGGGGAAGCGCAGAGCAGCTTCCATTGTATTGACTTGGCTGGCTGAATGGAGAATGGTCCCTTCGCAGGGACTGCATGAGGAGAAAGCCAGCAGTATTCCTAGAGTCATGTTTATCCCTCTTTTATAAGATTAATCACATTTCACTTTGTATTGCAGTACAAAAGTGTCATTCCACCACCCTCTTCCCCGTCAGACCCATAAAGTTCCTTAGGGAGAAGTTCTATGCCACACCCCGCAATAGCAGGTTTGTATAACATGATTATTTAGCATAAATGACTCACTGTAGACACAATGTTTGTGAATGTTTGAATGAGTAAGTGAACAACTCAAAAAGTTAGATGTGACAAAAACATACATTTATTCTCTTGATTACATAGTTGTTTCCTAAATTGCCAATAACTCACTTCAGCTGGATAATAACTCATACCACTTACCAATTAGGTTCATTTTAGACTTATAATACCCTGTGCAAACCCCAATGTCTGAACTGGAAGAAACTTTTAGGAATATCTACTACTAACCCCACTTTAAAAACACCTGTAATTCGAAGAAGTTACATGGCTAGCCCAAAGTCACAAAAGGTTTCTGGCGATGGGCAGAAATCAGGCAGAACATGCCAAGCTTTAATATTTGTCAGCCAAAATGGTTGTGATATATTCAAAGAAATACAAGATACCACATTTAGCTAGGATGAATTAAGTTTTAAAAAGTATTTAACATTTCACACTAAAAAAAAAAACAAGGCAAAATATCTTAGAGACATTTTCTTAAAAGAATCTTCCCTCTTACAGTAAAACGTAAGGAGCAGAGCCCAACTTTTAATCCTGAGTTAGTACAAGACAGATGCTTACCGTGATCTTCTGAAGAGACTGGCGACCTAAAAGGAGATAATAAGCATGATAAATCTTTTGTAAGTGATACTGATAATTATAAGTACAACAATGATCAAGAAATTATACCCTCAAAATGCAGTTAAATAGAAATTCAATAGAGGAGATGGTATAATTAATGTGTTGGTTGTATAGTATATATATATATATATATATATATATATATATATATATATATATATATTCCAATCAATAACTTCCATTAAGTTACTCCAATCAATAACTCCCAAAGATTACCTGGATTGGTGGAGGGGTAGTGTTACTAGAATGTCTATTATAAGGTGTCATAGGACCACACATACTTAGTTAAGTCTGGATTTATCATACACACAAAAAGAACTCATACGAAATGTGGTAACAGATGAAATTCTGTGATATCAGAGTGTGACTAAGCGCCCAAGCCCAGGCCTCCAGAAAAAATGCCAGAGATGGCCCAGTCCGGTTTGGCTGAGTGGATGAAGTGTCAGCCTGTGGACTCAAGGGTCCCAGGTTCGATTCCGGTCAAGGGCATGTACCTTGGTTGCGGGCACATTCCCAGTGGGGAGTGTGCAGGAGGCAGCTGATCGATGTTTCTCTCTCATCGATGTTTCTAACTCTCTATCCCTCTTTCTTCCTCTCTGTGAAAAACTAATAAAATATATTTTAAAAATGCCAGAGATGTAAATATGCACTAGGCTGAGTATCTGCGGGCAAAAATTAATCTCCTTGGACAGCAAAAATGACAGGAATAAAAGAAATGGCAAGTACACTTATTATTGGATTTTGTTTCCACTCTTTGTTGGATTTAATGTTTGAATGAGAATTACATCGACCTTCTATTTCTGGCCATATGTCTCTAAGCCTGTGAGAATCAGGATAAGGAAAGAGAGTAACCTTTGGAGTCCCATAAAACTTTTATAAATTGAAGACTTTGCATGCTATTTGGGGTTCAGCTCTAATTATGACTGATACCAATGAAGCATTATATCAACCTCTTTCACAGTAAACCCCTTTTTCCTTCCACAGCTGACTACTGGTACTAACTGAGTTACTTTGAGCAATATAGACACAGCCTTATATAATTCAGGGATGTTTGAATTTTAAAGGGAAAAGCTAGAAATTAGTTGGGGGAAGTCTTCTTCTTTAAATAATTAGCCTGTTAGAGCCCATAGCAGGGAGATGACCAAAGGCCAATGCAAGAGTTTGGTAATAAAGCTAACCATTAGTATAACTAATATTAATAAGATGTGATAACAAGGTTGGGAAAGAATTATTTAGTGGATGCGTACTGGTTGAAGGAAAATTTTAGCTACTTTGGGATACTTGATACTGCTTTACTCTATCTACAGATCAGTAATATTTTTGTCCATTATATGACTGAACTGTATGGTATAAAGACACATTAATGTCATCAATGGAAAAGTGTGTAATCATTTCGACCTACTGGTCTCTTCAAGTAAACTTTTGCATGTGAAAATAACAGAAGGTCCCAAGATTTTATAGGGAGAAAATCAGTATCTAGGACATGGACACAGCGAACAGTAAGAGGGAACCTACTGTCATACTAAGCTATCACTGCATCTCCACCTCCATCCCAAGCGGAGCTACCCTCTTCTTGGAGCTCCCCTGTTTCTTCCTGTCCACACACTGGTCTTCCCCACAAGGCTGTGAGCTCCTTAAAAACTAGAACCATATCTTATTTTAAACACAGGGTCCCCGATTAAAATCTTTTGAATTAATTTTATCAACACCATACTGGTGTTCAGACTCAGACACACTCTGGGGCTCCACAAAAAGTCATGTCACCTTCAAATGCCCTTCAAGACAAGTTTGTCAGCTCCCATACTAGCTGTGAGGGAAAGGCCTTGGGAAGACCCTGAAGCTCCAGACTGGAGACAATGTGACCATTCTCAGAGTCCAATGCCACCCAATGCACCTGACAATGGAGATATCCACAGTCTGCTTAATGACTAGGAAAAATATAAAGATGGACAGCATGTTGAATAAATGTGAAATTGGACTGAAAGGTGAGTATAAAAAAACAACAACTAACATATACTGCCTTGACCGGTTTGGCTCAGTGGATAGAGCATTGGCCTGTGGACTCAGGGGTCCCAGGTTCGATTCTGGTCAGGGGCATGTGCCTTGGTTGTGGGCACATCCCCAGTGGGGAGTGTGCAGGAGGCAGCTGATCGATGTTTCTCTCTCATGGATGTTTCTAACTCTGTTCCTCTCCCTTCCTCTCTGTAAAAAATCAATAAAATATATTTTAGAAAAAAAAACCCCATACATTGAAATAAGATGAGATAATTTCTTAATCTGTGCAGGACATAAAAAAGAGTCAGCCACGAGGAAACTTTTTCACTCCTGGTGCTTTTTGATGGGAAGTAAGCAAAAATGTGTCTCTGATTGTTTGCAATTAATTTCTCACAGAACTATAGGAACAAAGAAAAACTCACAAAAATGAACGATGCAATGTCTCAGACGGAGGAGTTGGGCAGCAGGTTTTTGCTGCCTTTCTGCAAAAGCAAAGACCTAATATTAAATCTGAAAAATTCCAGATGGCTGGATAAAGTCCCACAGGGATATGCTCTGCAGTGTGTCCAGGCAGCGGGGAAGAGCTATTGATTTCAGAGTGTTTTCTAAGGATTAGTCATGTTGAGTTTCTATGCTCAATGTCTCCCACATGCCTGGATTTGTGGAATTTCAAGACTTATGGAGTATTTCAATCCTCACTCAGTATTTCACCTTGCGCTGTAACAAGTCACTAAGTTATACAACTGAGACATATACATCATACATTATGCCTGGAAATGGCATAAGATGTTTTACAGAATCTAGCTCAGGAGAGGAGAAATATTGTGAAATCAGCAATCTAAGTAGTTATTTGTTAAAACAGAGGGGTTGAATCTCAGGAATACACAATCTTCCTCCATCCAGCAACTAAGGAATGAACAAAAGCTCACGACTTCTTCCCACGGCACCTGGAAGATTTATGGCTTTGTCCCAGGCTTTTGATTCCTCCTCTAAATTCACTTTATCTTGGAGAGAGCATCAGCTAAACTACGATGAGTATTCAAATAACTCCAGAATTTAAAGTTCTCTTCTTCACATCTTTCTTGATCACTAGTCTTTTATTATAGTCTATAGAATATTTGTATTTTATTTTTCATGTTTTGGTATTTCTTACACTTTTATATACATTTCATATAAATTCAGCAAAGTAACAAAAACAATAACTCAAGCCCTGCATGTAAAATAGTTACTTCTATATTATTAAACCTGAATAATTGCTATTTAGGTTTAAACATTTCCATTTGTGTTGATTTAAATCTGAATAATAATTATTACTTGAGACCATATTAAGTTCCAGGCCCTGTGTCAAGTGATGAAGATATAAAGAGGAACAAGATACCAATTTCATGGAATTGATAATTTAGTGAAGAAGAAAAAAAATACGTGAACAAATAATTATAATTAAGTGAAGAAATATAATGATCAAGACATATATAAAGAGGTTTTATATAAGAGAGGGAGGTCAATTTTGTCCCTAAAAAGGGAAAATAGGCTTCAGAAAGCAAGAACCTTCTGTGCTGGGCTTTGCAGGGTAAGTAGAAGCTTAGTAGATAAGTAAGAAAAGAGAATAATGCCAGGTAGAAGCAACAGACATCTGAAAAGAGTGCAGATGTGAAATTTCATAATCTGGTATCCAATACACAAGTAATTCTGTGTTGCCAGAATGTAAAGAAGTAACTAAAGATAGGACTAGAGACATAAGAGGCAGCGCCATGTCATTCCAAACTAGTGATTCCAAACAGAACATATCCCATGCAAATATGAATAATACACAAAAAGGAACGAGCATATCCACACAAAAATGCCCAAAGTAAAAAGCAAGACAGGGACGAGCTAACAAACCTAGGCTGGGAACATATGAAAAAGATGTGGCATAAAGCAGGTAAGAACTGTTAACAGATTTCCATGAAACTTAGAAATGGAGAAAGAGAAGGAAGGGAGGAAGGAAGAGTTAATGGAAGAAGAAATAAGGGATGGAAATGGACCCTTCCAGGAATAGAAACGTAAAGAAACGACAGCAGAGGGAACGAACTAAGATTCACCCCGAGTCTCTGAACTAGTAATTTACAGAGAACGCGTGAGGGCTTTATCCTCTGTGTCGTGACTGCACTGATAATTTAAAATATATTAAGAAATGATCCATGCATTTATTCATCCATTCAAGCTTTATAGAAATGTTTTTGCTTTTGTTCACTTTACTTTTCTATTAAATTTTGACTTAAAGATTTGCTGGTAAAAGTCTGCGTTGGACTATAGTCCTGTTTGGTAGAACATTCATGCTTTTCTCTTCTTTTAAATGAAAGCAACACTTTTCAAACTAAGGTCTGTGTGGGAACTTGAACATGAAGGAAGCTCCAGGAAGACTACACTGTTTTTAGATGACAAATTATGTAATTTAGCTGGTAAAATTATAGTATTATTTTTATATTGAAACTGGCACAGCCATACTATGGATTCAAAAGCAAAAGTCACTTGAATTCTTAAAATAAAGCAAATAAACTCCAAAAATATCTGTGTTTAAAGCAGACAGCTTCAGGCAATGTCTCCATGGTCCCCAAGAGGGTGTGTGTTCTCTTCTGGAATAAGGATGTTTCCAAGGAAGTCTGAAAATATGAAATGATCCACCTAAATACATTAATAACATCTTGGAATGAATCATGTTTTGAGATTAACATATGCAGGTATCAAGAAACTGAAGGAATGAGACATAACACATACATTGGCTAGTGGCCACTGTATTGGACAGAATTTGTCATCACTTAAGACACAAGAAATGTCTAAGAAACTCAAAGGTAGGTATTTAGATTGCCTTCCGTCAGCACATTTCCCTTCGAGCCTTCTAATCTGTCTATAGTAGATCAATTATAAGGCTTAAGGACATTTAAAAATGAGCCCAGTTTTTACCAGCAAAGTAGTAACACAGAAGAGCAAAAGAATGTGATATTTATGAAGGCAAAAGAGTCTTTAAGAAGTACTGCACTTCTTGTGATGATTTATGGTTTTTAATCAACAAGCCTGGAATTGAGATGATGGGCATTGTGACTATTTCATCCTTTATGACGGGCTATAATGCTTTGCAATATGTTTCAGGTGCATGCATTTCTTGGCAATCTGGATGGAATTCTCTAAACCTGCAAGCTCATCCTAACACAATATCCTAACACAATATGTCTACTTTTTCAGCTTCTATAGTTTCTTTTGTTTTTATCTCTTGTCTTCAGTAGCATCCATGTCTTTCCTACTTGGCCCTCCTTGGTATGTCTATATCATTTCTTTCTTTGGGGAGAGATAGGAGATCAATAGACCACCTATTTTAGATACCTTTCCTAAAGACAAAGGATAAATTAGATGACTATTAGGGACCTATCTACATTAAGGTGACCAGACGTCCCGCTTTTGGCGGGACAGTCCCGATTTTTAACAGTTTGTCCCGCATCCCGCGGCATTTTAAAATAGTCCCGATTACTCTTTGTAATATTTTAAGTAATAATAAAAAAAGAAAAAAGAAAAAAAAAAAGAACCCCTCCCCCCCTGGTCAATGGTGTACTGCTTTAAATCTGGTCACCTTAATCTACATGGGTCTATTACTTTCAGGAAAGAAACACCCTACAAATGAATGTCTACCTCCCTTCCCAGTGCCCCCAACACATACCCCGACTTAGCATTTATAAAGCATTACCTGGTGGGGAGTTGGCCAAAGGATAGAGTCACATGGAAGTGAGCTGAGAACATGCACAAAGGACAGGCTAAGTTCTGAGTCTGAATTGGCACAAGAACAGAGACCCATAATCTGAAAATATTCAGCAATGGGATATTTCCCTGAAACTGTGGACAGGGAAGGGGAGCCCTGATATATTCATACCAACTCAAAGGCCTGGCTGGACGAGCCAGGGCCCCTTCATGTCTTGGTTACCATCACGGGATGATAGAGTAAACAAAGGAGGGATGCTGGGGTGAGCTAGATGCTGTGTAATCTGTGCTCTCGTTTTAAATTGTTCGCTGGCTGTGAAGTCCTCACTGGGGAACAAAGAAGCATGAACACTGAGAGCAACTCTCTCTTTCGGGATTTTTCCTTCTTATGCCCGTCTTTCCTCTTAGTCCTCCACATCTTTGTCACCTTGGGGTGAGGACTAGAGCAAAAAACACCGTTTCCTCCAAGCTCGGGTGATTGTGACCTCAGTCCGGAGAGCCCCTGGGCTTATCTCACCCACCTTCCTCACACTTTGGTGGGATCCAATCTCTCCGTAAAACAGCCTCCCACCAGGAGCATTCAGGCCTGGGCCAAATCACATAAGTAGGATTCTGTTCCCTGCGTGAACCATTCTTGCTGGTTGTCTGGTAGCAAACTCCCAAGAAATGGCCCAAATGGAAACAGAGTTCCCAGCTGAGCATCCCTTCCAGGCACATTGCAACAGCTCCCGCCATTGTTGTGGAATCACCATCTCTACTGCTCTTCTGTTTCACCTGGAAACGATGCTGCTGCACACATTCAATTTATTCCCTGTTGATGGACAAAGAATTTCTATGGAAAGCTAGTAAGCCCAAGATTTAATGTGATTTGAAAGCCCAGCTATAGGTTACCATCTCTGGAGAACAGCCTTTCTCCCTTGAGTTCCCCTCAAGGATGTGCACTGCATAGAGGACTACTCTGTCTGGCCAATGACGTCATTTTGAGGGCTTGAGTGACAAATAGTGAGATCACAGACCCAGGTGGTATCTTTACCACCATCACTCTGGCCCCAAAGCATCTCTAACTAGGGAAACTAGAACCCTAAATCCCTTAGCACTGAGAATCCCTATCAATGATACAATCCTCTCTTTCTTTGCTTTTCCTTCCTCTAATTATGAGTATTGCTATTAAGACAATGCACAAAGCACATACAGTAAGAGAGAGGGCAGGCAAGAATGAGAGCAAGAGAGATGAAAGTTACAGAAGCCACACAGAGTGGCATTGAAATGAGAGAAAGACAAACACATTCTCTATTCAAGTGATCACAAACCCATTCAGGGGCTGCCAAATAGCCTCAAAGGTAACATTCACCACCACGAGGGGAGGGTGCAAAAAGAGCAAAATCCAAGGAAGCAGAGAGAGACCGGCATTTGTGTGGAGGTAGGAATGTAAGTCCCAGAACTCAAATAATAAGGCTTGGTTGTGAGTCCTTCATTTGATATAAATTCCACCAATTCCCTTCATTCTCATAATTTCCTGTTCTTTTAAGACTCTCCTACCCGAATATATACTCTGATAATCACCACATGAGCTATACTTGAAATATACTTATGTGTTTTTTAAATAAGCCCCTGTGTTAAATTATATTTGGCGTTATGAAAATACCTCAGTTTTAGCACTAGTTTGTACAATTCAAGTTTTCCAATGCTGAGAAAGCCCCTAAATGCCCTTTGAGCTTGAAATTTTACTGCCACCTCCTGTTCATTCCTAAGAACTGCAACAAAATGAGGGGAAAGAATCCCTTTGAATTCTGTGGATAAAGAGATGAGCAGAATTGGGCAAAAGTGGACTGTGGACATAGGGAAAAAATAGATAAAAGAAAGAGATGGCTTTGAAGAAACTAATGTTTAACAAGTTCATTCAACATGAAAACTTTGTCATCACACTTTTGTTTCCTAAAATATGAACACTGCTGGAATACATTTTAACGTTTTGAAAGAAGACATGAAAACGATTGCATGCTAGACGCAGTGCAGTCATGCAGATATAAAAGATGTGATATTCCACATAAGAAATTAGTATTTGCAATATACTTACTGCCTGACTGATTTCTAAAGTGGGAGGGAAAGAATAGAAAAGTCTTGCCCTCTCACTTTAACATCCACTCAGCCAGTAGGGGGCACCCTTTAGGGGAAGCTAAGCCTCGGGCTTTATCTCGATGACCCTGGGAGCCCTGGCCCACTGCTCCTGTTGGGAACAATCCAGCTGCAATTTTGTGAATGTGGACCTTTTTCTTCTTCTTAAATTATAGATTGAAACACTAAGCTCCAAACTGGGAAGGCAAATCATGTGAGTGCCATGTTCAGTGTTAACACAGGAAATGCATACAAACGGCCATCTCACAGATTACATACAGGATATGCTATATCTACCCTGAGAGGCCATGATAACTGAGCAAGGACTTACCCTCAGCTCATTGTTTCTATGAAATCAAGAAAGGGCTTGTGAATCCAGCTTCAGAATATGGAAGGAAAGCAAACTGCTGGAGTTATCTCATGAAGATAGCTGTAATATATTCCAGAAGTTTTCCTATCAACATCTCCCACCTCACCCATTCCTTGGAAGAGGGAATATATGTGCAAGACACTGGCATGGGAAACATTATAAAGTGTCTGTTTCCTCCTGATTCTGCGTCTAAAGACAGGACAGCTTCTGAGTCATATATTATAAATAATCAAAAACAGTAAAGGAGGACGTAGAAAAACAATAGACCTCACCGTATTATTAAAAAGGCTAAATTAACACAAATAGATTACAGCAATGTTGAGAACAAGAAGTGACCGTGAGCTCCACAGACTCTATCTTTGAGAATAATGCAATTAATTCAATGCTTAGATGTTAAGCACTGAATTGCCCCAGCAGTTGTGAGAGATACTGCATTTATACCATTTCATCCCACATCCATGGAGATTCTGGGAGGGCTATGGAGTGAGCTGCACATCACACAGAGTGCCTGAGAAAACGGTAAAGCAGTATTGGCGGTGGGAGTTGCTCTCATGGTTGGTAATTAGTGCAAGAGCCAGAAAAGCTGGGGAAAGACACAATGTGGTTCTGTCTTTCCGAATTCCAAATAAGTAGTCTCTTCACTTCACGTCCCAGTCTCCTTATGGCTCCCCAGAGGTTCCCGAGAGAAGGTCCGTAGGCTATATACCCCCTGCCTCCATGTCTAATGGCACTAGGCATCCCCTTTACCCCCTGACCCCATGCCTGAGCACAGCCTGCAATTACTTGTTCCTCCAACCGGAGATCACAGACAAATATTTTTGGAAGGATTTCAAAATTATCACTCATGCTTTCAATCAATTTAATCAAATTACTCATCTAAGGCAAGTCCACTGGAAAAGCACGTGTTTTGTTGGGAGTTTGAGAAAGAAGCAGAAGGACCGACAGGTAATTCTGGAGGCGAGTGGTCAGACCTTTGAGCATGGGAAGCACTGGACTCTGAAGACGGAGGGACACAGAGGTCCACTAGGACCACCTCGCTCTCCCCAACGCTCCCTTAGCTGTGTTCCCTGACGCCTCTGCCCCTCTCTGTGGAGGTGGGGAGGGAAAGAAGTGAGGTGTCGTGAGCTGATTTCTAGGTGACCCTCAGAAGAATGTGCGGGGCTGAGGGTGACCTCAGAAAGGTGAGTCCCAGCACCAGTGGTCAGGAGAGAGGACTTACTGCAGAAATACTTCATGTCACAGGGAGATGTACCAAAGGCATATTCAGAATAAACTATACTGCTTCTCTCTTTCCTGATAACATTAGAAACAAACATTTAGCTCAGATCCTGAGAGGCAGCCTTACTTATAAAGCCACAATTTGAGGAAAGACGTTGCCTCCCAGTTTCCTTCCCGCTGCTGACACCTGCTATGAACTCTTGTGACGTGTCCAGTGCCGGAGTCCCGAGTTACGTGGACTCCACTGGGTGGGACCCTCTCAGAGTGGCAAGGCAGTGGACTCAGCTTAGAATATTGGTTCCCTTTCAGAAAGGAAGCAAAAATGGTTGAGTCTTCAGAAAAGGTGTCCCTTTCCTGGTAGTATGAGCATTTCCCAGCATGCTCTTGGAGATGATTTTTACCATTCTCAACTTAACTTAACCCTGATGCTTAGAAAAACTGGGCCCTCAAGGGAAAACATGCCATCATTTTGTAGGACTAACATCTCCTACATCCACACCCACTGTTTTCACCCGGATCCCATCCAACTTACCGAACTAGATCCCTACTCGAATTACCAAACTAATGAGGTTCTAATATTTAGCTGCTGTCACCACAAGGCCCTTAAGGAAGATCCAGTGATTGGTTTAGGGATGAGAGGACCAACTGCACAAAAATGAATGCACAGTGACCCTGCCACCAGCGCTGCCCCAGGGGACACAAGCCAAGCCAAGCACGAACGACCTCTCTTCTAGTACAGCCACAGACAAGAAATATCCCCTTCCTACGTGGCTTAACACACCCGCCCTGATTCTGATCATACAGGTCGATGAAGTTCTCTTGTTCCCAGGTTTAAATGGTGCTTAAATGGTTTTGCTCCATGCCCTAAAGCAGAGGGTGTTGTGGGAAGGAACGAGATAGCGCCTCTTTTGTTTTTAAGAAGACTCCAATGAGTCCCTTTCTAAGGCCCCTGCATGGCTGGTGACTCAGAAAATCGCTTTTCTGAAGTATGGTACCCATGCTTCCTAACGCTCTGGCTTTGCCTTTTCTCCTCTGATTGGAAATCCCTGGGAAGGCCTAGGATTCTAGTCCATCTATAACGTTTTGGCAGTCTATGGTCCCCCACATGCCAGTGTCTTCTCCTCCATCCAGTTGAGCTCTAAAACCTCTTCAAAGACTAAACGTCTCCGACATAATGAATAACCCAGAGCCTTGGCAGTGGAGACATGCGGAGGCGCGTAGACCCCATCCTCCCCCTCCACCTGCCCCACCACCAACAGTGCCCACAACTTCCTAGGCCCACCTGTTGGCTCTGTCTCACTTGCACAACAGCGACACCTTTGGGTCAGGGATTCAGTGCACCTTCATGGTTTTAATATGCAAATTCCTGGATCAAACAGACCCTTATCGCAATTTGAAATATGTAAATGGATTCCACAGCCCAACAAAAATGTGTAACATTTTATGACAACTGCTACGGGATTGGTACTGGGTTTACTACAGTACCACAAATAGAAATTCCAGTTTGGTTTCCTGAAGCCCCTTTTCTCTAACACCCAATAGGTGAATGTTCACCTATTCAGCCTACCCTTGCGAATGCCTGTACACTGGGTGTGGTGCAAAGTGCTTTGGGTGCAGAATGAGCAATCCGAAGTTTGTCCACCCAAGGAATTCACACGCTTTAAAGAAGGATCCGGTCAGCTTCCCTCAGGCTCACACTATTCCTCAAGTGTGAGTAGGTAAGGCCGCCTTGTTTTACAAATGAGAAGAGAGCCACTCAGCGCAATCATATTTCCTCACGTCAAAATCACTGGCAAAACGTAGAACTCATAGAAATGGGAGGGCAGAATTTCTTGATGTCATTTAAAATACAATGAATGTTAACTACTAGAGCACCTTATTATTCATTTACCCTAACAAGTTTCTTTTTCCCCTAATGTGGGTCAATATAAGATCTGGTGCATAGAGAATTCTTTCCTGGCTCTGCCACTAACTAACCTTGGAAATGGAAATCCATAAAAAAAAAAAGGTTTAGAGCCCCAATATCCATAATTGTTTGAGGAGCAATTATAAAAAGAACAGAAAAACAAACAAACACCTCCTATTAAATATTTTACACACATAACGGGACAGAGTATTATTATGTGCTTGGCTAAATGGAAAGGGTAACTCCTTGAGGAAAGGCAGGGAGAAAAAAAAGGAGAAAGAAAGATCCATATCAGCTAAAATGTGACTTTTTCAGCCTGAGCGATTAGCCAGGGAGGACAAGATTTAAAGCCGTCAAAGGTAAGGAGAGATGAGACCCAACTATCTTAGTGAAACAGATGCAAGGGTCTGCCTCTATCCTGACAGCACTGATTTCATCTCCAAGACATAGTCCAGCAAACCCTGCACCCCATTAGAAGATTAATTTCCTCCCACTTATCTGATTGTGATGTTTAAAGGGTATTTCCACAACCCAAATCTCGATGTGGAAATGCTTGATGGTCTGTCTTCCTGTTGAGAACCTGGAACTCTGACAATGCGAGCAATTATCTTTTTGTATTACAGTCAGGCCACCACCTACTGTCCCAGGAAGAAACTGGGGAAAGGAAATAGCACAAGACAGGAGGGGAATGAAGCTATTGCGCCTGTGCTCAGTCTAGAACTTCTGGGGTTTGGCAGGGGTGGGGGGCAGGGGTTCAGAATTGTCATCTTGATAGGGTGGTTCAGAATTGTAAGCTACACTAAAAAGCCTAATTTTTCAGTTTAAAACATTATTAGGTGTTTTGGATATCTCTATATGTGTTGTATATTCTCCATTGGAATTGCACTCTCTCTTCGAGGATCTTTGTATCCTAGCAAGTGGTCCCAATTAGTAGATGTAGAAGCTTTTTTTTTCTAAAACATTATGATGTTTCTATATGAAATCATAATACATATGCAACCAGTCCCAATAATAGTCGAGATCTAATTTATTCAGTTTGTTTGTTCTGTTTTACTCTCCCTGAAGCAGGAGGAATGTTGATGAGCCTAAAAAACAGAGTTTAAAACTATGAGAAAAATGGGAAGAAGGGTGGGTTCGTTTGAGTTTGGAGGGGAAAGGGTTTCCCCACACAGATGCGGACTGGCTGCCAAGGAAGAAGAATGGAGCAGGAAAGCACTGCAGCTACAATTCCTTCTGTTTCCCATAGTTATTTTTTAATGATGTCTCTCCTATTTATCTTTTTAATGAATCATTTTTAAATTTTATTCTTGATTAACCCCTGTTTTGTTTGTTTTATTCTCCTCGTCATTGATTTCTGTCTTTATTTTTTATTATTTTTCTCTTGTTTCTCTGTTCTCTACTCTGGGATTCCTTTTCTTGGTTAATCTAATTGAATGCTTTCTTTGCATGCAATCATTTTTCTCTTGGTAAATTAATTTAGAGCCACAAATCATTCTGTGACTTCTACTTTAGTGGTTTCCTGCTAATTCTGATAAATAGTATTTTTGGTTCCAAGAATGAAAAATTTCCCTTCTGATTTGTTTATACAGGGCGTTATTTAACATTGTGAGTAGGATGTTACAATTCAACTTTTCCTATCTCCACATTTTCTGGGACTCTATGGCTGAAAGCTACAGATGCCTGCTATACACCTAGAATATTGTGCTGATTCTTCAGGCCCTTTTCACATATTGATTTTTAAATATTCCTAATGGGAAGGTAAATTTTACAAGATTGAGTAAAATTGAAATTACATATACATCTTGCAACACAAAAGGATACACATAGCAGGAAGTTTACTGTATTTCTTAAATAATAAGTTATTAGAAATCAATATCAAAATGGAGAAATAAGTTATAGCATATTTATAATAAAATATTCTATACCAAATAAATGAATTTAAAATCTATATATCAATATGAATACATTTTTT